>OX401407.1:44780173-44803172 GCA_947846245.1 Cerastoderma edule | reverse complement strand
ATACCTCTGGATACGTGGGAGGGACCTTTGGTAAGTCACTTCAGACCCCTTGCCTAGTACTGGTAGAACCAGGAAAGCTGTAACATAACTGAAGAATTGTTAGTTCAGTGTTAACCACCATAGAAATGGTTATTTGTTAATATTGTATCACGATAAATCGCTGGTTAAACCTTTACGTACAATCAAACTATTCGTACATCCATTGTATTCGGTCATGTAAGGTTTCAGGATATCGAAATGAAATGCGGGCGTCAGGAGTCGTCGGTTTCGAGCCCATCTCTCCCCATTAGCCACTAGTAACCCATCTCCAAGCCAGGGTCGGATCAATCTGTACAACCCAATTAATCCTGTAGATTTGGGCTCTGAAAGATATATGCATAATAACATAATATAACATAATATAACATAACAAAGCATAACATACTTTTATTTAGACATAAAACATACAAGCTCATAGTCAATACATGGATAATTACATGCGATTGATATGGTAGTCAATATAAACAATATACATATTCATAATAATTGCATCAAAAATGAAAAAAAAGAAAGTAAAAGTCGGGGAAAAATTGAGGAGAGTGGTTTGATTTTGATAAGTGCTTCTGGAATGGTATATTGTTCTATAGATAAGTTATTTCTTCTTAATTTGAATGCGAAATACAAAGTTATTTTCGGACGTCGTATCACGATATCTTAGTATTTTTTTTCAATTGTCATTCAACAATTCATTTATTCACATAACATGTATAGAGAAGTAACATAAGGCAATACGACATAGTAAATGGTTAGAAGAAAATCAAATTCAATAAATAATGAGATATTAGCTACAGACAGCTTAAGAATGTTTTTAGAATTGGGATTTTAATCCCTTTGTTTTCAAAGTACTGTATAGTTACAATGATATCATTAAAAAGGATTTGTGTCAAATTCAAAGGTTTAGTTCTCCTTTCACTTATATAGTATGTTTTGTATATGCAATAGGAGATACTATTTAAAAGAATATTAACATGATGATATTCTACTAGTTGTATTCTATAACCGAAAATCAAATTTTCTAAATTTTTAAACGATCTATGATAGCCACATTTTCTTAATGCTTTTTCAATGGTAGACCAAAATAAGTCAAGGTATTTACAACGAATAAAAAAATGTTCGTAATCTTCGAATTCGTTACAGAGAAGGCATAGGGGGGCTATTTGCTATTTTCCACTTAAAAAGATTCTCGTTAGTTGCTAAGATTCTGTGAATGGCTTTATATTTAAATTGCTTTATACGATTATCTTGGATTATTTTATTCATAAAGAAATAAAATGAAATCCAATTAATATTTTTGTTGAATATTCTTTCCCAATGATCGTGTATATATGGACGTTCAAACTTATCTTTTATGTATAAATTATATATGTATTTATTAGTTGTATAATTAATATTTATGTTATTTATGTTAATACTGAGGGGGGTTTTTATTTTCGTTTTGCACGATTGGTTTGAATTGAGGAGGTGTTTCCAGGCTGTTGGCAAAGACTGTTTTAAAGTATTAAGTTCTGATATCCAATTTGTCTTATTTGATAGTTTAGGTAGTATATATTCAGATCTGATTTTGCCTTTGTCGATAATATCGTCAATGAATATAAAGCCAGAGTCTATCCAGGCCTTAAAAAAGAGGCATTTTCCATTGTGTTTGATATAACGATTCCCCCATATAATTTGTTTACGTATATCTCTGAAGTTAGTTGTAGTATCTACATTGGTCTTAATTGTTTGATTTAAATTTATCCATGTTTCAATCAAATTTTTATAAAAAGGCGGGAGTTTTGAATTTGAAAAATGTATACTTTTGGGTGAATCTAGATTCATATTAAAAATCAGTAGATCTTTACCATATTGGTTTAAAAAGAAAAGCGGTATAACTTTCCAGTTTGCATTATCTGTCGTTTTAAGATTTTTTACCCATTTGAGTGTCATTGTTTTATAGTAGATGTTAATATCAATCATGTCTAATCCCCCTTCTAGTTTGTGTCCAATGGTGATGTTGCGTTTTATCTTGTCATTTTTATCATTCCATAAGAATCTAAAAAAAAGAGAATTTAATTCATTTAAAATCTGTTTTGTAGGGATTAGGTTTTGGAGTAGGTATGTAAGTTTTGGTAAAAGAATTGATTTGATGATGAGAATTTTGCCGGACATTGTGAGTTTTCTTTTAGACCAAGCATTTATAAGTGTTTTACATGTCTCAAGTTTCCCATTCCAGTTAAGTATGTTACATTCATTTCTGTTGTTACCAAAGTAAATCCCTAAAGCTTTGACATAGGTGTTTGTAAATTGTATTCCGTGTAAAGTGATATCAGTTCTTCGACGAGATTTTCCTATCCATAGACCAGTTGTTTTGTCTTTGTTAAGTTTTAGACCTGAAAATTTTCCGAAATCATTAGTTATACTTTTTACAGTTTCCAGTTCATGTTCATTTTTAAGAAATAGTGTAGTATCATCAGCTAGTTGAGTAATTTTGAGATTTTTAGTTGGTTCATTATTATGACGTACAGTAATTCCACAAATATCTCTACTTTGGCGAATTTTGTTTGCCAGTACTTCGGCAACGATGAGATAAAGAAGAGCGGACAAAGGACAGCCCTGACGTATTCCTCTAGATATTTTAAAAGAGTCAGATATCCAACCATTATTAATGACACAGCTTAAAATGTTAGAGTAGAGTGTATGTATCCATTTTAAAAAAGAAGTTTTAAATCCGCATAATTTTAGTACTTTAAACATAAAGTTCCATTCGACCGTGTCAAAGGCCTTTTTAAAATCTACAAATAATATTACTCCATCGATATCTTGGATTTCTGTATAATCTATTATATCTTGGATCTGTCTAATGTTGTATCCAATATTACGATTTTTAATAAAGCCTTGTTGATCTAAACTTATAAGCTTCGGAAGAACTAATTGTAATCGTTTTGCTAATATTCTTGCAGCAATTTTATAGTCAATGTTTAAAAGCGAGATGGGTCTCCAATTTTCTAAGTTTTCTGGATCGCCTTTTTTGTAAATTAAAGAAAAAACACTTTGCTTTTGAGTATGAGACAATTGAACTCTGTCATATCCACTATTCAATGAAATGTGTATCATATTTTTAATTATATTCCAAAATTGTAGATAAAATTCTACGGTTAAACCATCTAGTCCTGGGCTTTTGTTGGGTTTCATGTCTTTTAAGGCTTGATAACATTCTTCTAATGAAAACTTTCCTTCACATAAATTGGCTTGTTTATCATCCAGAACGTTACTCATAACATTGTATAAATAGTTATTAACATCGGTATCATTGCAATCATTTTTTGAACTGTATAATGTTTCATAGAAATTTATTTAATATACTATGTATATCAAATTTACACATTTAAGAGAGTAACACTATACACTCGACCTTCAGATATGGTTATCTTTTATAGGAGCACACTCGACAGACTTGTGGAATGCGGGTGGTTCTATCCTTAACCCTTTACCAAACGCCAAAGTATTCGACTGTCCCAAATTGAAAGAGATTGCAAACGACATTTCAAAATGGAATAAAATTGAAAACTAATCTTCTGATATGACAGAAAACATTGTGGGAAAGGAGTAATTGCTCGTTAAGAGCAATTTCCCCTTTTCACACAAAGTTTTCCTGAGTCGTATGCAACCAACTGGTCAAATGCCGTTATTATTTGGTAATATGTTAATCGACTTATCGTTGGGGATAGCCTCTATATTGCTTTGTGAGCATCTTCCTTCGTCGATCCGGGCATTACGACAGAAGTATGATAATGTTGTTTCGCCATTATTCTATTTAAGGTTTACCAAATACGAACATTTTAATTATCGACTCGGGGATATTCTTTCCGTAGCGGAGATGTTAGAAGCTTTAAAGAGGCTAGTTCACATATGAGAAAATTTAAAAGTCAAAGAAAATTGTCTTTCGAATATTTCAGTTTATGTATTGTTATAGTTATGGTATATAACAATGATATACATATATGAAAGCGTCAATATGTCTAGGTTAAAGTACGTAAAGCCTATATTGGGTAGACTCACAATCTGCTTTAACGCTTTGGGGTTTACACGCAGATTGATTTCATAATATACATCCTAAACACTTAAATACGACATTTTATTGCTTACAATATCCACCTTCCAGTAGATATCACACATATCAGTAAAGAGGTGGTACTTTATCAAAGAAATTGGTATAAACTTATTTATTTTACATTGATTGTAAAACAACTTCTGACAACTTAAATAAGTCACTCTCGATTCCGCTTCCTGGGCACTACCCCAGTCCCGCGCTGATTCGTGGGTTAGTCCCGGCAATTTCACCTCGACTTTAGGGGATTCGAATCCGGGACCATCGGTACAAGAGGCCGACGCTCTACGTCAGCACCACTGTCGCCCACAAAAATAACGTTATAACTTCCAAACATCGTTGGAAAGCAGATTTGATTTATCATATGCAGAGCATATTTACCTGATGATTTGCAGATCTTGCCCATGATTTCCGGGAAGCATGGTACCAGTACGGGTGTTTTGAAAGCCGACCATAAGAGAAAGTAGCCCCGTTCTTCGCCATATTCATGCGCCAGATTTATGAAATGCTCCACCCGCTCTGATCCCGACTTCGGAAACTGAAAGAGAAGGATGGCCACGACCTTCACATGTCTTTGAACGTGGATAATGAGAATTTCAAATAAAGAAGAAAAGGAAGAAAAGAGAATGCACCATTATGCCACCTGGGACCCCCTCATGTTTATCAATGTAAACGCGTGATTTGTTTGTGGAGCATTTATGCAAATTTGAGAGACTAAGTATTGTTTTTTCAAGACGTGTGTGTAAATGCATAGACATCACAACGGATAAGTGAGTGAGAACATCGATTGTGATTCTGTCTTCGAAAGGTCTCTTTGCCCGAGGTCTCTTTACTCGGTTCTGGTGATGAAAACAAAAGCATAACTGTTGTAAAGATAGCTTAGGGAGATTACTAAATTTGACTTTTTTAGCGTGGGTAAAATGAATGCTTTAACTGACCGTGTAGTTCTACAATTGCAAAAACCGCTTTGACAAAGATAGATATTGGACAAGACGATTGGCCATTTAGGTACCTACGCAATCTACTACATACGGACAGGGGTCCTGCATGACAAGCAGTTTAGGTGGCGGATTGTCCAGCCATCGGTGCTGGTTTGAACGCAATATCATTTAACAAGGCAAAATAGTTTTGTACCGGTGAACCAAAGGAACGCTGTTATACAGCTGAAACGTCATTGGTATGTCGATAAACCGAATAAGTATCGTACAGCCATACTTAAACTTCTACTGGTTGGTTAGATAACAGGCGACGCACTGACAAATAGATAGGTCAAAAAGGTGAAGTCGGTGTTTTGTACATAACCTGGTCAGATGCATTTTAAGGATCCCTAGTTCAATCGAAAGCAACAACGCTAAATTCATTGGAATATCTCTTGGTAATATCAAAACTATTTTAGCATGCGTTAAGTTTTAATTCCTTTTATGAAGTTAACGAGATTCTAACATCAGGCAAAACTTGGACGAAAGGTTTCTAGTTACAAAAACGGTAATTATTTAAAACCGAAGCAAGAATCACTGTCCATATCCGAAGACTTAACATAATGACCAAACATACATGTGTTTAAATTCATTCCCTCAAGTAATTGCGTCATTAATTCATAAATTAATTGCGACACAGACACACGGAAGGACAGCATTGCTATATTTGTTCTTAGGAAAATCGAACTTCAAATATTGACATGGAGAATAGATGATTTCTTCAAACGATTATGTTAACAGACAACGCGTAGGGATAGTATGCGGTTAGCCGAATGCTTATCTGTTTATGTATATATTTAACTTTAAGGAAAATGAAAATGCACATCGATCACGTGATCTAGTAAAGGATATCAAAGATGTTATATGACACCCTCTTTTCGGTCTGTATATTAAACTGGTGACAGGCTTAATTGCAATATACCACTTTCAAATGAGCAAAACACGGACAAACTATACCCAGCAAACTGCTTAATTCGGTACCAGAATATTGTACACACACGTTTGATAACCAGGTCAAGCTAAGGTGAATATGCAGACAGCGTACTAGGACTTCAGACGACCCAGATTTTGAACTCGTGTTGTCAATAAAAGGTCAGGGCCCCATCCCCACCTTCATACAACCGACGCCGGCGGTTGTATGGGATATACATGCCAATTAAAAACAAGGTCGTTAATTATACAAAGGCTGAAACAAATTAGACTAAATAAGCACCAATCTTAAAGGTTAAATTGCACTAAATAATATACTAAATTTTACCAACCCAAAGGTTAGAATTTAGACTGTTTTGTAGTTATCCTTACGGTTGTAAATAATGAACTGTAGAAAGGTTTACAATCTACATGTATATATAGCAAGATAATTCTTGTGGTTTCTATTCAGTAGAAACCATTGTGACAAATAGAAAAAAAACAATATAAGCATGTTCTTGTTCTCCTTTTGTCACAGTGGCTTCTATATTCCTCAGATAAAGGTACGTTAACGCTTCTCATAATGAAGTAAGGGAAAATAAAACTGGTACACATTTAAAGGTTAACGAAAATAATGCTTACCTCATACATGCTTCCAAATAACCAATGTTTCTTCGTCGGACCAGGAATCCCGGCGAATTCTTTCTCGATACGCCTAGCGAATATAACATACTCCACGATTTTGTACAACACAAATATAACACTTCCGATAATAACCGTTTGGAAAATGGACGATATCTCACACGACACCATTTTTGGTCAAGGTGCGTTAGAAAGGGTCCGAAAGTATATTGACAGCACAGTACTGCCCGCTGAACAGAGAAGTACTGGTTGTTATCAGTGATATGAGAAAACTTACACGTTATACACTGTTTATACAGTGGAAGTGAACTTCAGAGTAGCGTTTTAAAAGATAACGTTTATGAAGCGACTAGCTCAGACATTTATGCACTGGAAGTAATCAACGTTGAAAACATGTTATCTTAAACCGTTTTCTCTCAACCAAAGATCATTTTCAGTTGTAAACCCTTTACAAAACGCTAAATGTTCGACTCTCCCAAATTGAAAGAATTTGCAGACGACGCTTCAAAATGTGATGAAATTTGAAAATGATAGGACAGAAAATATTATGGGAAAGGGAGAGATTTCTCGTCTGCAACAAACTGGTCAAATGTCGGTATTGTTTTAGTTTAAATTTATCTATTATACATCGATTGTGACGTAGGCTTGACACTCTCGATGAATGCTTCCTGGATACTCCACCAGTACTCGTGCCGATAATTCTCCCTCTCCTAACGGGGATTCGAACCCGGGACAAGAGGCTGACGCTTTACCACTGTCCCACTGTCGCCAAAAACAACTCTAGAGTTGCCAAACCAAAGCTCCTTCCATGAACAGCATTCCTCCACATTGCGAAGACATAGCACAGTTTGTTATTGGAATACACGTTTGCGACGGCTCTGTGTGTATCATACACGTAGTTCATTCCCTACATACTACCGCATTCACTTCGACATCGTTTGTTTGGCAATATTTCGAGTATAAATCGAGGGTTCAGTGCAATACTATAGTAAGTGCTTCATGTTAGTGAAGCACTTGCTATAGTTTTGCGTCGAACCCTCGAATTGCACTATTATACAAAGGGAGGTAATCAAATCAATTAGATCTCTAATCTTTCATCAGAGTTATCTTTCTTATATAGCTCTCTATGTTTACAGGACTGGTGTTTCAGCAAAGGATCGTAAAATGTTATCTTCCATGTAATCTTATATGTAACGTTTTAAACAAACGCAACACATACACCATATGTCTAACATTTATTTAACAAAAGTATTCGAGAATAAATATTGGCTAAGATTTTACATTCATAATGTGAGCTATTCATTTAAACAAGCAACGGGGTATACTGTGCATGAATACGCTTATAACATGATTATAAGATAGTAGCTATTTATAAAACAAAACATCCATCAGAATGCCAATTAGAATATCATTAAATGAACAAAATGCAAGAAACAAGATATGAACTTAGACAATTACAACCTGACAATCATCATTGAGAGAAACACCAAGAAGGCTTAAAGTAATATACAGTCAAACTTGTGTTAAACTACCATCCTTTTAAGCAGCAAACCTGCCTTAAACAACCACTACAGAAAGTCCCATTTTTGGAACAATAGTTTACATTAATTTGTTTTTAGCAGCCAACCTGTCTTAAACAGCCATTTTATCAGTTCAATAGACTGGCCTCACACACAAGTTTCACCTTTATATCCGTAAACTGTAAACAAGAAACGGGGTATAATGTGCATGTATACACCTGTAACATGATTATGAGATGGTAGATATTAATTAAACAAAACATCCATCATAATTCAAGATGAAATATCATTAAATGAACTAAATGCAAGAAACAAGCTATGAATTTAGACATTTACAAACTGACAATCATCATTGAGAGAAACACCAAGAAAGCTTGGAGAAATGTTATATCCGTTAAACTGCAGTCAAATTTGCACTCAAATAATCATTTTGTTGCAGGTCTTAAGAAGAACAATACGTTTCGAACACACCATGCCTAATCGGAAAACCTGCGTCATAAATCATTGGTTTTATGAATGGATAATACTAAAACCAACAAAACACGCCATTTTAAGTGTCTACACGATTGAAACATGCCTTCGAGACGTAAAATATTGTTGGAAGCCATAGCAGGTGTTTGTGAGCATAATTCAATACGATAAGACACTTTCAACGGTCAATAAAAACGTCATTCTTTATGGACTATTTTTAGATTGGAATCGTCAAAATGATGGAATTCATTTAGGCACTCAATGAAAAGCTTGAGACGATGAATTTTATAGAATATAACAAAAAGGGTAGGGGAAATACATTTATATGGTCACCAATAACAATGGGTGTGTGTGAGGGGGTAGGGGAAATACTTTTAATGGTCACCAATAACAATGGGGCTGTGTGAGGGGGTAGGGGAAATACCTTTAATGGTCACCAATAACAATGAGGGTGTGTGAGGGGGTAGGGGAAATACCTTTAATGGTCACCAATAACAATGGGGCTGTGTGAGGGGGTAGGGGAAATACCTTTAATGGTCACCAATAACAATGAGGGTGTGTGAGGGGGTAGGGGAAATACCTTTATATGGTCACCAATAACAATGAGGGTGTGTGAGGGGGTAAGGGAAATACCTTTAAATGGTCACCAATAACAATGAGGGTGTGTGAGGGGGTAGGGGAAATACCTTTATATGGTCACCAATAACAATGAAGGTGTGTGAGGGGGGTAGGGGAAATACCTTTATGGTCATGAGTGTGTGAGGTAGGGGAAATACCTTTATATGGTCACCAATAACAATGAGGTGTGTGAGGGGGGTAGGGGAAATACCTTTATATGGTCACCAATAACAATGAGGGTGTGTGAGGGGGTAGGGGAAATACCTTTATATGGTCACCAATAACAATGAGGGTGTGTGAGGGGGGTAGGGGAAATACCTTTATATGGTCACCAATAACAATGAGGGTGTGTGAGGGGGTAGGGGAAATACCTTTAATGGTCACCAATAACAATGGGGTGTGTGAGGGGGTAGGGGAAATACCTTTATATGGTCACCAATAACAATGAGGGTGTGTGAGGGGGTAGGGGAAATACCTTTATATGGTCACCAATAACAATGAGGGTGTGTGAGGGGTAGGGGAAATACCTTTATATGGTCACAATAACAATGAGGGTGTAGGGGAACACCTTTATATGAGAGGTGTGTGAGGGGGTAGGGAAACACCTCTTTTATATGGTCACCAATAACAATGAAGGTGTGTGAGGGTAGGGAAATACATTTATATGGTCACCAATAACAATGAAGGTGTGTGAGGGGGGTAGGGAAATACCTTTAAATGGTCACCACAACAATGAGGGTGAGGGTAGGGGAAATACCTTTATATGGTCACCACAACAATGGGGCTGTGGAGGGGGTAGGGGAAACCTTTAATGGTCACCAATAACAATGAGGGTGTGAGGGGGTAGGGGAAATACCTTTAATGGTCACCAATAACAATGAGGGTGTGGAGGGGGTAGGGGAAATACATTTATATGGTCACCAATAACAATGAGGGTGTGTAAGGGGGTAGGGGAAATACCTTTATATGGTCACCAATAACAATGAGGTGTGTGAGGGGGGTAGGGGAAATACCTTTAAATGGTCACCAATAACAATGAGGGTGTGTGAGGGGGGTAGGGGAAATACCTTTATATGGTCACCAATAACAATGAAGGTGTGTGAGGGGGTAGGGGAAATACCTTTATATGGTCACCAATAACAATGAAGGTGTGTGAGGGGGGTAGGGGAAATACCTTTATATGGTCACCAAACAATGAGGGTCACCAATAACAATGGGCTGTGTGAGGGGTAGGGGAAATACCTTTATATGGTCACCAATAACAATGAGGGTGTGTGAGGGGTAGGGGAAATACCTTAATGGTCACCAATAACAATGAGGGTGAGGGTAGGGGAAATACCATTTATATGGTCACCAACAACAATGAGGGTGTGTACATTTATATGGGGTGTGTGTGAGGGGGGTAGGGGAAATACCTTTAAATGTCACCAATAACAATGAGGGTGTGTGAGGGGGTAGGGGAAATACCTTTATATGGTCACCAATAACAATGGGGCTGTGTGAGGGGGTAGGGGAAATACCTTTAATGGTCACCAATAACAATGAGGGTGTGTGAGGGGGTAGGGGAAATACCTTTAATGGTCACCAATAACATTGAGGGTGTGTGAGGGGGTAGGGGAAATACCTTTAAATGGTCACCAATAACAATGAGGGTGTGTGAGGGGGTAGGGGAAATACCTTTATATGGTCACCAATAACAATGGGGCTGTGTGAGGGGGTAGGGGAAATACCTTTAATGGTCACCAATAACAATGAGGGTGTGTGAGGGGGTAGGGGAAATACCTTTAATGGTCACCAATAACAATGGGGCTGTGTGAGGGGGTAGGGGAAATACCTTTAAATGGTCACCAATAACAATGAGGGTGTGTGAGGGGGTAGGGGAAATACCTTTATATGGTCACCAATAACAATGGGGCTGTGTGAGGGGGTAGGGGAAATACCTTTATATGGTCACCAATAACAATGAGGGTGTGTGAGGGGGTAGGGGAAATACCTTTATATGGTCACCAATAACAATGAGGGTGTGTGAGGGGGTAGGGGAAATACCTTTATATGGTCACCAATAACAATGAGGGTGTGTGAGGGGGTAGGGGAAATACCTTTAAATGGTCACCAATAACAATGAGGGTGTGTGAGGGGGTAGGGGGTAGTAAAAGTTATCAACCAATTTAAGAAAACTCGTTTTGAAACATTTCAATGATACCTATTTAGGTTATGAAAATACTCATTACGTTTGAGTCTGAATTGAAAAAGAAATCTCCGTCAATATGATTGTTGTTTAAACATTCCATCAACACACTTTCAGAAGGTTGCTTAACACGATGAAGGAACGGTTATGCATTAGTCGATCTTCACTGGCTCCATATACAAGCACCTATACGATTCAAAGATTTGAAATACTAGTATATGTAAAACTGTTATGTAAGTAGTGCACCATGCCATCTATCTAAAATTCTGCCTCATTAAGTGTCAAAACGTAGCCAAAGATCATATGTATCATCTATTGGTTGTTATGATGTTCCTTTTGATAGGAACAATACCTTTTCTGACAGAAGTTTCAGGTCCGAAATTATGGAATGAATTACCAATTAGCCTGAGACAAAGTGATTCTGTAAACATTTTTAAGTATAGATTGAAAAGATACTACTTCAGGACTTATTTTCTGCCATTATAACATAGTGTAATCTATAAACTTTTATACTCACAAGTGAATGTTTGTGAAGTTACATGTTTGTATCTTTTTATTCTTTGTACAACGCCATTCAATATGTATTTTCATGTAGAAATAGGCGTTTAATCAATTTTCAAGTTTCAAAAGTTTTACCAGTTAATAATATCATTCCGTTAGTCATCATTGAGGCTGCATGTTCATCTCGCCAATACCCAATTCTTTTGACAAGGGATTTTCTTACTAAGATGTGGCCCCCCTATAGTCCGCGTCTTTCTCTTATCAAATGTACCATGAAACAACCTAAATGTTGCCTATTACAATTAAACAACCGAAGTACTATTAAAAGGAATACTATAACCTATTGTTCGACATACATAACAAACCCAACGACGAACAAAAAGGATTTTTATTGTCAATAAAATTATTAGTTTTATAGTTTTTTGGGTAACTATATTGAGTGTAAAATAATGATTGTCTATCGTAAAAATTAAACAAGGCTGTGATATGATAGAAATGTGTTTCTGACAATACTCTTTCGAGTTTTGCCCCTCCCTAACTACCATACAGTGTTTCCGTAGACATTGCCTTTTCTATAGTATACAACAATGAACATATACCATATCATGATAATAAAACCCGGACAAGTATTGGGTTTTTAAAAAACTCGACGAAGGGGTCTGTGATTTCTTTTTTCGACATTTACAACCATTAACCCTAATAGCACTGGAACCGACTTCATGCTTATGCAAACAGGTTAGATCCAGGTCAGCCGCCAATTAACTTGGCTGCTGGCCTGGATCTAACCTGTTTGCTACTATGGGATCTTTCCTCAACAAAATTAAGCAGATATTAAAGAATTTTGAAAGCAGACGTCACAAAAAACTATTTTTCGAAAATTACCAAGCATTCTAAGGATTAGGGTCCCATTTAATGGGTTTATGACATTTTTGTTTGGCACAGATGATTTTCTTTTTAAATAAAATAATCATAAGAAATAAATGCTCCATGGCCTTAACCCTTCCCAAACAATAACGGTATTTGACCACCTTGTTGCAGACGCCTTGAGAAAACATTGTGGGAAAAGGAGAAATTGCTGGTAACGAGCAATTTATCCTTTTCTCACAATCTTTTCTGCACTATCAGAAGTTTTTTTTTCAATTTCATCACATCTTGAAATGTCGTTTGCAAACTCTTTCAATTTGGGACAGTCGAAAACTTGTTGTTTGTAAAAGGGTTAAGGGAGTCAACATGCCCCAAAATCCCTCGGATGTTCACACAATGGTATGTCGTACACAAGGTCTGGCAATGCTTTCCACTTATCCGCCACGTTACCCAGTAACTTGTCTTTATATTTTCTAACAATAATATCATCCGTTCTTCGGTCTTGCTTATCGTAATACTTCATCCAGTTTCTGTAATGATGCAATAAAGCAACAGTATGTGGCACGTTTTGAGTAATGCCTTTCTTTTCCCAAACGTTATGTATTCCAAGTACACTAACATCATGTGGTCTGACAATGTACTTTGATCTCTGGTTATAAGGCCATATGTATTTCTCATGTTGTAACCTAAGAAGAGTTACTAGGCGGTACGTATTGGCATCGGTATAACCAAGGAAGTCCGTTCGAGAACTGTTCCATTCCTTTCTGAAAAACACATTGGCAAAGATGTAAACACTCGCCTTCGGTAGCTGTTCCATCATCATGGCAAGAGTTTGAACATTTCGACCTCTTGGAATTATAAACTCGTCCAAATCAAGATTAACAACGTACTCAGAGCGACCTCTGCTGCGTAATAAACAGTCGTTCATCGACGCCATTTGACCGTTGTAATGGATTTCTTCTGTAACGCCATTTGGCGGCCAAATAGGAACCTTCATGGGTAACCACCAATCAACAACCTCCACAAGGCCAGTATCTGAGTACGACCGCAAAACACGCTCAACATTTGCAGCGCTCGAATAATTGTAGAATATGAATTTGTCTGCACCTAGTATTTTGTTGAGCTCTATCCATTCGATAAGTTCGTAAGCTCGAGCATACTTGTTGCTGAAAGGTGTTACACAGATGGTGAATGTGTTGTTGGTGGTAGAGTTGGTGTTTTGTGTGACTGGAACAACGTTTAATGGATGGGTGCAGGCTGTTTGTGATATAGACACAGCAATGAGTGTTGCGTTGTCGTAGGTCTGAGCGCCCTGGCACGTGTATGTATTGGCGGTGTATCTAAAATTCACACAAAACAAACTTAAATGTTCCGTATCTTGAAAACAAAACTAAATACCAACTATGTAAGTCAGTCTTTATAAAGGTTCATTTTTGTTTATATAGTTATAATGAATAAGACAAGACATGATAAGATGAGGTCTGGTCATCTATTTCTTCATGTAAATGACAGTTAGCAATCATACTAAAACAAATGTTATATAAAACGAAAACTTGGATGAGATTCCAACGACTGAAATGACTTTGTCAATATCAATGTTTAATTATAAAGTGTGATCAATATACAGCCATTATCAAACAATGACATAGATATGCAAAGCCTATGGGCATAAAAAGCCAAATATACTAGTTTAGAGAAGAGGAAATATGAATGTCAATATATAATGTCATTGAAACAACACAGTTGGTTTTTTTTCCTGTTTGATCTTTAATTAAAAGTATATATTTAAAGCATAGTTTATTCAGGAAGTGTCAATGTATCTAAGTTAGTATGAACACTTTATAAATTATTGGTTTCAAAAGCGATATCGTGATTTTGGATTAAACAGTTTACCGTATGTACTTGTTCAAGATTTAACATGAAATGATTTTTCTACCAATGACTATTTTTCAGAGTGTATCATATAACAGTACAGCTGTTTCAGTTTTCAATTTTATTTTTTCAAATTCCAAACTTCCTAACATCTACGAACCCGCTCTTTTAGATCTTAAACTATACTGGTGTACCCTAATTCCGTGGTACGTATGGTTACATGAATAACAGAAAGGAAGAGGAGAACTTTGCTGTCAACATTCAGCTTTTCTAACATATTATTCCTCATTTACGATCTTCTCATCATTATTTTTATATGGAGCACAGAAATGCTCTACGTAACGTAAATTAATTGGGTCACTGGCAGCCATTTGCGTTTTTGAGGTCTTACCCTAATTCCGTGGTATTCAGGTCAAACATAATTTTTTTAAGTATCAGTCCAAAATAATTAGGGTGAAACATACTAGGGACGAATCATGAAACAATTTGGTCGTGTCTGACCCAAGAATGGTGGAGAATTGAAGACGAACTCAACAGTGTGAAAGGATTTGTTTAGGGTCTTAGATTTGAGTAAAAAGTGTGAAAATATCGGGAATTTTCGGAGCTTTCTGTAATATGAAGAGAATTTTATTGGATTGTATTGGTTTTATTCCAGAAAAACATTCTTTCTTGCTTCTTTGGAGTTCTTATATTGGGCTGCAAAAGTAGGTCAGGTCGGTGTGTTACTTTATGGAAGCAGTATGACATTATGCAAATACCACGGAATTAGGGATACCACGAGATTAGGGGAATTGACTATACTTAAACTTTATCATTCGACCGAGACATGTAGGGAAGCTGTATTGAAAGGATTCGTTGGAAAGATTTCCTCCAAGCATGTTGTTGACGACAGTGGGGCATTGGTAGAACTTCTTTGTCTGCTATAAACTAGTATGGTGTATTCAAATACGTTAGAAAATTATATAACGATACTTCATTAAGCTAATATGCCACTTAACAAAGTTGCATGCCCATATTCAATGCTTTTGAATATATGTAATCAAATTGAAGCGATCAAATGATGATAACGCTGGCATGTTTTCGTTCAACATCTTCATATATTTGACTCAAAATGTTGACATAAAGTAAGGGGTATCGTACCATATTGAAAATTTGCTGCTTCAAAACAAGGTTTTTGTAAATCTTTCACTTTTGCAGAGAACTGGCTTAAATCTTATATTGAACACTCGATGATACACTTCTAATGATATTATCCAAGCCATGAGTGTTAACGACATAACATACCGCTTATAGTAACGACATGACATACCGCTTATAGGGTTTGTCGATAGGGTTGGAACAAGATGGTTTGACAGTCGACCAACAATCATAGCAACGAACCGAATAAGACACGTCTATCTTATAACATTCAAAAGCCAAATACACATCGAGTGTTCAGCACATGTCGGAACTATTAGAACAAATCAGTGAGGTTCAACTTTGGTTTGAATTGACTGCACTTGTGGTAAAAAATGGTGGTTTTGAAAACCTCATATCAAACCATGGTCTCTTGAAGTAGATGGTACGCCCTTATCGTTTACCTTGCAGGTTTTATGTTTTCAGCTTCATAAAGAATGCCGATTAAATACTGGTTAGTTTAAACATATTTTATTGTAAAATGTTTTTACAATAGGATTGGGACGGAAGCTATAAGCTTATTGAGTCCCTCTCCTTAATAAGATTACAACATGACAGCAATACAATACAAAAAATATGTAACATATAATTGTAAATTCACCGATAGAGAGAAGGGGACAAGTAGAGAAAGAGTTATATAGAGTTATAGATAGAATAGGGAGAAAGAGATAGAGTGGATGGAGCTATATATGAATGGACCAGAAATGATAAACCATCAATCAAACCGTTTGCTTCCTTTGATATAATTGTGAACATGAGCAAATACCTCTATATTTTCTTCAAGAGTAAGGAAATCATTTCCAAGGAGGAGTGTATTTAGATCCAGTATAACATTGAAACCCGCCAAAGAAGGGAACAATTCGTTTCTTAAGGACTGATAAAACGGACATTCGAAGAAATAGTGCATAGTTGTCTCCACTGCACCACAATCACATTGAGGTGAATCAACAATATTTTTAATAAATAAATGATGCTTAAGACAGCTACAATCTCTTCTAAGTCGTGTATGTAGTATTTGAAGCCGTCTATGCCCAATAAAAAACAGTTTATTAGGCTTTGGCTTATCAATATTTAGGAATGCCTTAAAATTACGAAGCGAATCGGAATTTCTTGTATCTGTGGGTAGTGTGTTTCACTCATCTACCGTAGAAGGGAGAAATTATTTTTTGTACAGATTAGTCTTGCATGATAAAGACCGAATATTTTGCGAATTGCGTAGATTATATCTATTCATGGTATTATTGGTTGGGGGAAGGAGATATATCAAGTATTGAGGCGCAAGGTTATTATTTATCTTATAAAAAAGAATTAATTTATGTTTCCGTCTACGCTCACTCAATGTCTCCCAACCACACTCTTTTTTCAAATCACACAGCGATACTAATTTACTACATCCTGTTGCTATTCTAGCTGCTTCATTTTGAATTTTCTCTAGGTCGTTTTTCTGTTGTTGATTTATGTTATCCCATACTGTATCACCATATTCTAAAATTGGTCGTATGAATGAAAAATATATTTGTTGAAGTGCTTTCCTATCAAGAATGGTCTTAAAACGTCGCATAATGTTAATTCTTTTCCAAGCTTTTTCCAAAGACTTATTTATATGCAGACTCCATGTGCCATCCTTATTAAAAAAGAAACCCAAATGCTTATGATAATCTACATTAGGAATGATAACATTCGACATAATAAGATCTGGATGGGTTGGGAGTGTAGATTTACGGGACACAATAAGCGATTCAGATTTTGAAGGGTTAAAACTTACAAGCCAAGTTTTAGCCCAGGTGCTAATCTTATTTATATCATTTTGCAATATTACACCTGCCTCGTCAGGTTTGTCAATAATTAAAGATAAACTAGTATCATCAGCGAAGAGGTTAATACCGGAATCGATGTCGTCAACAATATCATTAATAAATACAAGAAAAAGAAGAGGTCCAAGAATCGACCCTTGAGGGACACCAGCATTTACAAATTGAGTGTTGGATTCCCCTCCCGAAAAAACTACCTTTGGCACCTATCAGAAAGGTAATTTGAAAACCATGCAAGAAGTCTACCTTCTATTCCAGAATGCTCAAGTTTGAATAATAGACCATCATGCCAAACCTTGTCAAATGCTTTGCTTATATCAAAAAATATAAATCGTATTTCAAATCCATTATCCAAGGCATTGCAAAGTTTATTATAAAGAAAGGTTACTTGATTCACAGTCGAATCACCAGGCCTGAAACCAGACTGGAAAGGGGTAAAAAACTGCACGTCATTTAGATAGGTAGAAACATATTTAAATACAATTTTTTCAAAAACCTTTTCCATGCTATTTAAAAGGGAAACTGGTCTATAGTTATTTGGAAGAGAAGGATCACCACTCTTAAAAACTGGACAAACATTGGACCTTTTCCATGATGTCGGTAAAATACATGTGTCAAGTGAAAAATTAAACAGATCACAAAGAGGAGAAGCTAGCTGATTTGCACAATCACGTAAAATAATATTATTGATACCGTCTGGTCCTGATGCCTTGCCGGTATTTAGACACGTAAGAACGTCGTAAACATCAGAGGTAGAAATGCTAAGAGAACCTAAGGAATGCCTACTTTTCTCTTTGTAATGCCCTGGTAAACAGTGCCCAGTATCATCTATTCTAGATTGGTTTGCAAAAAAATCAATAAGTAAACTAGCTTTGGCATTAACATCAGTAATTAAATTATTTGTTAAAACATCATGTAAAGGCGGTATTGATTGAGATGAAGATTGTTTTATTAATGCTTTAAGAGTTTTCCACCAATCTCGAGAGGAGTGATTGCCAGCGCTTAATTTCTCAGATAGTGATTCAAAAAGGTTTTGCTTGCTTTGTCTTATCAAATTCACCACTTCATTTCTAACAGTTTTAAATTTCATCCATCTATTTGCATCATTAGAATGTTTGGCCTTTCTATATAAACGTTTTCGGGTTCTAATTTTACGCTTGATAAGAGACGTAATCCAAACTGGTTCTTGAGACCTTACTGTGATGGTTTTATGCGGTATAGTACTATCTACTCCATGTTTGATAACATCTGTAATTCTTTGCACATATGTGTCTATATCATCAGATTTTAACTGATCCCATTGTATGCCATCAAAGAAATTTCTTAAAATAGCATAATCTTCAATCTCATATTTCCAAATGGTACGTTTAAAAGAACTAGTTTTTGGTTTGATATAATTAAAAACACCGAAGACAGGGCAGTGATAACGTACATTACTATCTAGGCAGGGCTCCCCCACACCCGAACATAAAACTGATTGAGGGTTAGATACAAACAATAAATCAATGATCGCAGCCGAGTTCTCTGTAAAATGTGTATGCTCGTCAATAAGTTGAGTCAATCCATATTGGTGGCAAATCGAATTGATTTTTCTATATGATACATCACTACGTAGATTAAGATTAAAATCTCCAGTAATTATCACATCAGAAGTGTTATTATCTAATGCTAACCCAATGGAATCTTCTATTAAAGATGTGATATAGGCATTCGAGTTAGGCGGACGGTAAAAAACACCGTATAATACTGGTTGGGCCTAAAAGATGTTTGTTCTCTGGTTTGAAGAATTTTGGAAGTTGTGCTGTTATATGATACGCGCTGCAGAATAGTGATTAAAAGCAAACTTCGAATGTTTTTAATTCTTTAAAGTTTGTATACAGTGAATAAATTGAATGGACATGAATTTTAATCCAAAAGCGTGACCTACATAGATAAATTGAAGCCTCCTGAATAATCATGCTTCAATAGCTACAGTTTATTGTATACCAAACAACAATACAAAAACTATTGTTTCAACTTTTATTTTAACTTCCACATTTTTCCTTCTGTGAGCAAGCACCTTTAAACTATGTGATTATGGACTCTTAAAAAGGATATGTGTTGTGTTTATAAGATTTCAATAAATTACAAAAAACATACCTTCGTCCATGGTTTTCTGGAATGATGTTTACAAATGCCGGAACTGTTACCATGGATACTGTTGATGTTTGAGTTGACATGTACCACAACTGACAAGTTAACGGTATTCTCGCATAGTTCATCTGTATCGCTCCAATGACCTTGACTATTTGACCTTCGTGGTATGCAGAAAATACGTAGGCACTTTTATCAGGATCTACTTTTTGCCAACGATTTTCTACCATTAACTCATCCGGAAATTTCAAACCACTACACGAAGATAACGTCTTATATCTAGACAGTGCATCGGTCACTTTTTGACTGGTTATCGAATAGAAGTTGATTGATTCAACGGGCTGTGGTGTAAAGGCATTCAGCCACATTGTAGTGGTACTATTTGAATAAAGAACGTTTCCTGGGGATGTAACAATGAAATCATGTTGTCCCTGGCTGTAAGTATCATAAAAGATGACAACAGAACAACATACACAAGCAAGAAACAATAACCATACTATTTTTTTCAAGCTTATCCTCTTCCGCAACATTTTATCCGGGATTAAGCTTCGACCTGTCCGCATTTGGTATGAATAAAAGAGTCCGAAGTATTAGTTTGACTTTCTATTATGACTCAATAATCGAAAGCTTTTGCGTTATTCTTGGACACTTTTATTTGTTGTCCGATAATTCACAATGCAAAGAAAATCTAAGGTTTGGAGACCTCGTTTTCTCGGTTAGTCCTTTTGCTTCAAGTAACGATGTGATGATTTCCTTCATTTCAGAGAAAGCGAAAAGATTCAATCCTTGTCCGTTCGCTTGGGCTCGAAGGGAAGACTAAGTGTTTTAGAGGATTTAATTCAAGACTTTTCGCTTTCAAGTTGTCCATTAAGAACCAAATCACGTTTCAAAGAGTAATCCTTAAAAGGAAGTCCGGATTAGTATCCAAATTCATATTTACTGGCTTCATTAGATCTTTCTTCGTTAGCTGATACGCGACTCCTTCTGTTAAAAGAAACGCTGAGTTGTGCATTGATCCTTGATTTGAAGTTTGGAAACGCTTTAAACTGTTCAGATTGAGCTGTGTCTTGATTTGGAAACCTTCATGGACTAAAAACAACGATTGTAATCGTCCCTCAGTGTCCGCCTTTTCTTAACGTTTCACGGATTCTCGTCTGGGTTCCTATTTCGATCCTTGGTCCTTGTATCGGTTAGAAGCTCGTCATACTATACCGTTTCATATTCTCTCTTTCATGCTCCTTCAATCAATCCTGATTCTTTTATCTTTGACAGGTGCTAATGATTCATCAAACCTGAAATGTACAGTAAACGAACCATGTTACATGTACATAGGAGAAAGTTGAAGAAATTTCAAAAACCTGAAATCTTTAGTTCATTATCCTGAAAAGGTATGTTTGCTATAATGCCCGTCATGCTACGGGAAATGGAATATTTATTCGATTTTATTTCATATTAGTTATGACGTTACGATGTTGCAGTGATGGTGTAATGATGTGGTTAATCATGTTGTGATGACGAGATGATCTTGATGTGTTGATGTGATTGTTTTAAATTGACGATGTGGTACAATGTAATCATGAAGCGCTGATGTAACTATCATAAGTTGACGATGTTGTAGTTATGATGTATAGATGTAGTTTTTGTAATTTGACGATGTGGTAATCATGATGTGTTGATGAAGTTATCATGCATTGTCTATGTCGTAGTTGTGATTTATTGGTGTTGCAGTTATCAACATGTGTAATTTTATTACTAATGTGTTTTTGGATTGCTTGTTTTTTTTAGTCATTGCTCAAAACGGTATAATGGTTATCCTCGTCCTTATATACATACTATACATTGATTTATTCCTTACCAACTGCATATGACATTCATTTACTTGAAGCAGACGACATCAGAAAAACTTTGTTAACATATGAAAACCATGTGGGGAATAGGCACATTTCGGGCTATGAGATTCTTTAAATTCTTTTTCTTCCGTAACGACATTTGGCGGCCAACTAGCAACCTTTATGAACACTTCCAATCAATAACCTCCACAAGGCCAGTATCTGAGTACGACCGCAGAACACGCTCAACAATTTCAGAACTCGAATAGAGGTCGAATTAGTTAAATCTTTTATGAAGAAAAAACAGGCAAAGAAGCAGGACTATGCATTCTACCTTATTTCACAGCAGTAAAGGAATGTCGATTTTAAAGTCGGATTTGATCCTTATAAAATTACATGTAAGCCGAATAAAAAGTGAACATGGGCATATTTTATTCGCTCTGAATCTTATCAATCGCAAATAATCTTGAAACGAAAACAAATAATTGACACATATACAAATGCTATGCTCGAATGCAAGAGTTCGCATGACATCTATTCACGAATAAAATGACGCAACATTTAATTACCCATTGTTCGCTTATCGTATCCGTTTAACATAGAAGTGAAGATAATCAGATAGTTTGGTGATATCTATTACAAGGATATTCGCCCTTAATGCGTTTATCAGCACACCATTTGCTCCGCTATTTGTTGAAACCGAATCGCAACAAACACTATTTCTGAAAGATCTCAAATGTCGTTTCAATACTTTTGATTATCTACTTGAACATTATAAATCAGGCATGTAATACGTGTACGCCAATAAAAGTTGAACGATTATCATAGATTATCTAAAATGACTAACAAGCTACACACACCGACCAAACATTGTAGAAAAAGTAAGTTTTAGATATTTAATCAATACTGCGCCCATGCAACTTCCGCAACTTCCGGTTTGAATAATTGAAGAACCTGTAATAGCAAAAAGAGATAATGCTCGTTACACAGTCTTCTTCGAATTAACACTAAAGTGTTACCATACCTACGCTGAAGATAGTGTCTGCTTATTGGTTATAATTCGAATGATTTAAAAAACCTAAATGTATTTTTCAAGACACAATAGCTTTTCTTGACTAAATATATGCAAACAACTGTTTTAAATATTCCATATAATTCTTTTTAATGAATGTTTCTTATCCAGGCGGGGACCACGTGATGTTTATGATATCAAGTCCGAACAAGATGGGCGCACCCATGACGGAATAGATACTTTTGCCTTTTGTCACCTACTTTGGCCAATGGCCACATTGGGTATTCCGCATGAGTTGACCATCAAATTTCCGTTTCTGTTGGCGTTCGATAACCCATGTCTTATAACGT
>OX401407.1:44690173-44775173 GCA_947846245.1 Cerastoderma edule | reverse complement strand
TGTGGTTTAAAGTTGAATCAATTTTAAAGACATCAAAAATCGTTCTATGCGGTCATCGATAGGGCGTCCTTGGGCAACTTATACATAAGTAAGTAATCGATTCGGTTTTATACGGTACAAGTAGTAGGATTCGGTTTTATACGGTACAAGTAGTAGAATTCGGTTTTATACGGTACAAGTAGTAGGATTCGGTTTTATACGGTAAAAGTAGTAGGATTCGGTTTTATACGGTAAAAGTAGTAGGATTCGGTTTTATACGGTAAAAGTAGTAGGATTCGGTTTTATACGGTAAAAGTAGTAGGATTCGGTTTAATTAAGGCGAGGGGGCAAATGTCCGCCCTCCTCATTAAGGCAAGGGGGCAAATGTCCGCCCTCTACATTACGGCGAGGGGGCAAATGTCCGCCCTCTTCTTTAAGGCAAGGGGGCAAATGTTCGCCATCTGCATTACGGCGAGGGGGCAAATGTCCGCCTCTGCATTCCGGCGAGGGGGCAAATGTCCGCCCTCTTCATTAAGGAGAGGAAGCAAATGTCCGCCCTCTACATTACGGCGAGAGGGCAAATGTCCGCCCCCCTCATTAAGGCGAGGGGCTAATGTCCGCCCTCTTCATTAAGGCGAGGGGGCAAATGTCCGCCCTCTTCATTTAGGCGAGTGGGCACATGTCCGCCCTCTGCTTTACGGCGAGGGGGGCAAATGTCCGCCCTCTGCATTCCGGCAAGGGGGCAAATGTCCGCCCTCTCTATCAAGGCCAGGGGGCAAATGTCCGCCCTCTTCATTAAGGTTAGGGGGCAAATGTCCGCCCTCTTCATTAAGGCAAGGGGGCAAATGTCCGCCCTCTTCATTAAGGCGAGGGGGCAAATGTCCGCCCTCTTCATTTAGGCGAAGGGGCAAATGACCGCCCTTTACATTACGGCGAGGGGGCAAATGTCCGCCCTATACCAAAAAGGTGCAAATATCCGCCCTCTACATTACGGTGAGGGGGCAAATGTCTGCCCTCTTCAGTACGGCGAGGGGGCAAATGTCTGCCCTCTACATTACGGTAAGGGGGCAAATGTATGCCCTCTACATTACGGTGAGGGGCAAATGTCCACCCTATACCAAACAGGGGTCAAATGTCCGGGGGTGGCAAATATCCGGGATGGCAAATGTCAGGGATGGCAAATGTCAGGGATCCGATTCTTTAAATCTCAATAAAGAAACTTCGAAAACGCCTGGTTCCTCTCTGCATGGGTTCAAATTCCGACGACGGGATTTAAATGCTTATAAGAGGTAGTCTCCCGGTTGACCATCAAAAGCCGATGGTTCTGCCCGGCTTGATGAGCCCTCAAGGCGAGTCGAGCCTAGAATGTTCCTCCACCTATATAAGCCAGACCACGCAGTTTACCTGAAATTGTGTTGACGCGATGTAAAACACTTATAACTAATGAAGAAAAATGGAAAAAAACGTATCAACCCTTTACCAAACGCCAAATTTCTCGACCGTGCCAAATTCAAAGAGCTTACAGACGACATTTCAAAATGTGATGGCATTGGAAAATAATCATTTGACAGGGTAGAAAACATTGTGGGAAAGGAAGAAATTGCTCGTCACGAGTCTCGTCGTTATTGTTTGGTAATGGGTTAAATAAGACAAAATTCTGAAAAACAAAATACCTTATGGAGAAAGGTTCTTATCCGTATTCCCTTTATCTTATGATAAACACAACTGACATGGGCTTTAATCAAAACAGTGGCAGTTTATGACATCGTTTTGCGCTTATCTAATGCAGACAAACTTGACTTGTAACAAAACAACCATAGCTATCAAAGGTGTATTGCAATCATCCTACATATAACTAGAGACATTGATAACAAAACCTGAAAATGTGCAGATGAAGGCGAAGGTCTGGGAAAGGAAGGAAAGGTAGCAGGAATGAGGGAGTTTGTTACCATTTCCCAACAAGAACGGCTTTTTATCACTATGTTGCAGACGACTCTGGTAAACATTGTGGGAAAAGGAGAAATTGCTCGTCACGAGCAATTTCTCCTTTTCCCACAATTTTTTCAGCCCTATCATAAGATTATTTGTAAATTCCATCACATTTTGAAATGTCGTCTGCAAACTCTTTCAATTTGGGACAGTCGAAAACTTGTTGTTTGGTAAAGGGATAAATGAATTTGTCTCGATATGGTTCTAATGACGTGTCAACAGTGTTCTGGTAATGGTTTATTTTTCGAGTTTCCTGGATATGTAACAGAACTAGGACGGGCTCTGCAGCGTCTAGCCTGAAGATACTTCCACGAAAAAAAAAAAGAAAAACGATGCCACTGGTGAGAATTGAACGCATAACCCCGTGTCAAATGTCCCTCACCTTAACTACTGGGCGACACAGAAGGAAGAAACGACGACGAAACTGGTTTGTTGTTTTTGTTTGTGTTGTTGTTCATAGTTGGATTCGGGTTTTACATACAATGATATGCCGATTTATAGTCCCAATGGTATGTGAGTGCTTTTGAGATCTTCCGCATATAAACTATACATACTAAGATAAAGTGCCGCTTCCTGAATTAACAATACCTTTAAAGTAGCATTCGGTTTGTGTGAAACGTCTCCATACTGTAGATGCATACAAGAACGGTGTCAAATAAGGGTGGCCTATGTGGTAATTTCATGCGTCACGCCACCCAATATTAGCTTATCTACGGTAATGCAGAAGTTCATTCTTATCTCCCCTTATACCCATGATATCACTTTACATCTTTATACCTGTTGCTAGTTGAAATTTATTCATTTTTAGCACGGATTGGGACGATAGCTTGAAGCTTATTGAATTAACTCTCGATGACCGTTTCCTGAACTATCAACCATTTAACGCCTACTCCCGCAAATTTTCACCTTGCCTTACGGAGATCCATCCCGGGACGCTTGATACAAGAGGCATACACTAGACCTTTGCATCATACCACATAAAAACACATCGTGACAAAAACTAGTTTGGTCATTATGAACAAATTATTTTTATCACTTTCATCACTTTCATCTCAACACAATATCACGAAGGAAATGCATCTTCCTCATTATCATTTTTTTGATCTTCTGTCACCCTTAACTTGGACAAATTACAATTACCATCTATGTGCGGTTTAACATTTGTTTAAGGAATTATTATTTACCAATTATAAGAATATGATTTAGCTTATACTATTTAGAAAGTGCATTCGTTCAAAACGAAATGGGGCAATAAAGACAGAACAGAACAGAACAGAACAGAAATAGAACATAACTGTTCTGTTCTGTCCATATAGACAAACGTTTAATGACATAGGGCTCGTTTCAATTACGATCGTTAGAGCGTTTTCACTCTTAAGTCAGATTCTAAATACGAGATAGTTGAGAGCATTTTGAATTCGCTCCTAACTTATGATCGTTTTTGACTCTTGCGATTATTTGATGAAACCCATGTAAGAACCGTCATAAGTGTGATTTTAATCGCTCTTAGCTAAGTGCACTTATGACATTTAACGAAACAGACCCCTAACTTCTAACCGGACAGAGATTCAAACGAGATAGTAGGCGACACTTATTAATATTTGAAAGGTTATGTTACTCATTTTAACGGATAGAAGTATCAATAAAGTATTGAATGTTATACATAGGTTAGAGAAGTAGTAACTTTCACTGTATCTAAAAAGACAAATGGTATTATAAACTAAATCGATTATGCATAAGAATATATACGAAAATATTGTCCAAATAATATTTTGCTCATAAAGAGTCTTTGTTCTTTTGAAAACATTGATTTGCAAACGTCTCGTATTAAATGTAAAAGCATATCGTTATTAGAAAGTTTTAACCAACCAATAAGCATGGGTGGTCAGTGAAAAACTCTCGTTATCATTTATTGGAGGTCATATATATATATATATATATACGTGTAACCCTTAATTATAGACTGATGGGTGTATGGATGGATAGACGGACGGACGAACAAACATATTCTGTCAGTCAATCGGGAGACTACCCCTCCTTTCCGGGATTTGAACCAGTACAGAGAAGAGCCATGGAATTTCAAGTTATGTACTCTCAACAACTAGGCCGGTAAGGATCTCACATATCAATACACGATCCGAATATGCCAAGAACAAGTGTAAGAAACTTCATTAGATCACTACAACTAAGCCAAAATCAAAATCAACCTTCGGAGGATGACCCGTAATCTGTTATTTGACCATGAATTATAACGTTCACAAGCAGCATGCTGCAGCATGTTACAGATTAACATTTGCTGACCAAGTCACGGATTGTAACTGTGGTCCATTTATTTTAGGCCGAGTCCTCTACAAACTCGACTTTAAACTCTCCGACAAGAGCTTAGTTCAAAGGTGTAAACGGAGACCAATTTTCGTTTGAAAATTGAGAAGTATTGCTTTTTTATATCTATTATAAAAGTTCCGAATGGTATGAAACATTATCTCGCAATGATCAGGCAACATCGTATAGAAGTTATATTTATTTGATCATCGCTATTTATGAAGTTCGTCATGACATGTTTTCTCGTTTACGGCAGATATTTGTAAACTTTCTAAGGCAATACAGTTAAAGCATATTTTAAATGAGAGACATTTTAACTGTCCCAAATTAAAAGAGATTGCAGACGACATTTCAAAATGTGATGAAATTGAAAAATAATCTTCTGATAGGATAGAAATCATTGTGGGAAATGGTGAAATTGCTCGTTAGGAGCAATTTCTCCTTTACCCACGTTTTCCAGAGTCGTCTGCAATGAATTTGCTAAATGTTGTAATTGTTTGGTAATGGATTAAGTCATCATGGTGCACGCATATTCATATTAGGTTCCAATAACATCCAGCTTGGACAAAATTGTGGTTCGATGCCATTCAATAAGGGCAGTGATTTTTTTCTAAATTCAATCAATGGGCTTTTTGAACCAAAAGTTAAAAATCAATGGGTTTTTCTATAGAAAAATGATCAAAATGTGTAAGAGTAATGAGTTTTTGGGAATTTTTATGAGATTTTTGGGCCAAAAATTATCACTGTAAGGGTCAGTGTTTGAATTTGTCAATTACTTAAAGAAGGAGAAGAATTCTTAATTGACTCAAACTACACAGCTTCTCACCAAACAAACACTTGCTTATAGAATAACAATAAGATATATTATCAAATAAACAAGTGCAAAACGTGACGTGAAAAGGGGTGCCGTGAAAACTAAGTGATTCACGGTTAGTTGACACGTGACCGGCTTTATTTGCATATGATCAAGCGACGCAAAAACTGGCACATCGGAGTTAAATCTATGAAGTGAAACGATACTGTTTGGTCCATCTAATGTTTCAAGTTATAAATCATCATTGGATGATCACTAAATTTGAAGAAATCGAAGGTATTACTCGGAACTATTTCCTGCCTCTTTGCACTTAAGAACAATTCTATATTTAGATTAGTTACGGAAATATACGTCACAGAAACAAATCTCCGGTTTCATTACTTTTTTACACAAAATAAACACATGTCATATCCTCCACAATAAACACTCTCAGGACATATATTATATAAACCACCATACCTTTTCGATCACCCTTATCTATATATGACGTGCGACGTGAGAAAACCCACCTTATGGTTTAACGCGCAATAATCGATAAATCGCTGTCAAAGTGACGTCATTTATTACGGCGTTGTTTAAGTTTCCCCGCTGTTTTCAAACGCGATATTGTTTGAACATTCAATCTTTAATCCCTCGAATAAACGTCCCAGTCTTAGAAGGAAATGATGTTAGAAGTAAAAATCATTCTTCATTCATTTACTATATATAACATTTAGATCTAGACTACTATGATACTCATTTTCATTGAAATCTCAGCCGCGATCGGGAAAGTAAATATATCAATAATGCTACCGAAAAATCTTTTCTCATTCTTATATACCTAGTTGAATAAAGTTTTTTTAAACTCATTTTCTATTGAATGCGTGACTACATGTAAAGTACGACATATTGCCTGCAAATTATCAGTCAATTCTTCAAGGATTCAATTTTAAAAACCGTGATTGTAGCAAAACTTACTACGTACCGCGTCGTTATGTCTAACAATAAGGTTATTGAGTTTCTTTATTCGCTTCCCTTTAAACAACTATTATATAATTGATTTGTATAAATGTTTTATATGTATACAGCTGTATTAAGATTAAAGTTACCCCTAGGTTTAACAGTTATGTCCTTGGATTTTAGGAATGAGAATCATTCTTATCAAACCACTTCGAAAGGACATCAACCATATGTCAGAACTTGTTTGAGGATGTTTTCAAGGAAAACGACAGTGGACACCCAGTAGTTGATAACGGTAGTAAATTTAGTGAATCAGTGGTCGGGCTAGGTCATATGTTGCGTCCATAAGTAAGGATGGGTCATTTACTCATTGTGACTTTAATACAGATCAGGAACCCTATTCTGGGGATGTTTGCATCAACGAGTGTGGTCAAGGATGTTAACTTAAGTGCCAAACAAATTATGTTCTGTCGTTCGTCCTCTAGCCTCGTAAAATCAGGAAAAAGATCTGAAAGTCATGACACTTTTACAGATCCTGGTCACGGAGCTTGACAAAGGCGGGGCAAAAAGGCAGAGAGATGGAACACACTTCCTTGAAAATGGAATAGTTGTTTGTTGTGATACGTTACCGCTATTCCACGACATATCCATTGATAATATGAAGAAGCTCCAAAACAGCACAAAGATTCGAGCACTCCACATTTGACTTAAGTCAGAGCGTGAGCCTCCCACAATATGTCCGATCAACGGGACCGCTCTATTCTTTTCCTTAGAAAGATTCATTTGTTTGGAGTCAGCATTAGTCTCCAGTCAAAGCAAGTCAATTCCTCGATAGATGAGAATCAGACCATAGGGCAATATGGCAGCCAGACACACGGACCAGAGTCTGTTATCTCCATGTAGAACAGGGTACTGGAGAATTATGAATGGGAGCACGATGTATGCTTTATCAATGCAGACAACTGGTGTGGTACGCCACATATCTAAGTACAGACAAAAGCCGTTCCGCAAGACTTGCGCGTTTTATGTAGTTTTTTTTTCTTTTTACTGACATTGTTTTAAAAAGTCATTTCACCATTCTTTATCAGTCTATCACACCTTAACAGTTGTATGCTGCCTTCGATGAAAAGTGTCCTCCATCGGTTATGACAAACAAACAACATGGCTAATTTTACTGAATACGGTGACATGACTGAAATACTTTATCACAGTGAAATGGTGTCGGGCAAAGCGTCGGAATACTATTCTGTGAGCCGAATGTCAATCGGATAATTATCCGAAGCCTATCTCGATAACCATTCCTACACAAAGACACAAATCATCTATTTTGTTTACCCTGTTAGTGGTATGGATTCAAATTAATAGTAAAAAATGAAAATAAAACATGAAAAAAGGGAAACAAGGCTGAAAATCAGCATTAAGCGACAGTTAACAGGTAGAGAATGGCGTCATATGCCATAACGTATCTATGACCTCATGATTCGTCACACGGCTGCATCTTATATGGTTTGTGCCTAAAATCACAATGTTATATCCGGTTATCGGTCTGTGATTCGCACTGCTGACCTGATAAAATTGGCTCTTGAGAAAACGCGATCTGCATCACTATTGACCTCTTTATCAATTTGATTTTGCATTTCAAGATGTATAATAAAGACTTTTTTTTTTCAAGAAACAGCTTACACTGTATTTATATTGGGGTAAAACAATAAGATTGTCGTTGGCTACCTTATTTGGAGGATGGTGACAGGGCAGCCAAGAACGATAGTATACCACATGCACGTTTTATGTAGGTCTCGGATTCACAACTCTTTTTGAATGGACACATATCTTCTTTTCCAATATGGGCAAATTGTCTTCAATTATCGACTGTAGGTCAATTATCGCAATATAACACATGTATACTCCGCAATTAAACAAATGTACACGCTTAATAAACATTATTGAAACGATCGACACATGCAGCTCTGTGTAATATGCGTATACTAATGAAAGGGAGTGTCTTCAATAGAACTGGTCATACTAGGTGTTTAGTTAACTTTGTATTAGCTCACATAACGTTTAAGTGTCATCGCATTATTGTAGAAAAAGTCGATCAATTTCAAACATAAACAGGATGATCTGTTCGTTGTCTATCGTCTTACGAAAAACAATCTGAATCTTCAAGCCTCCTGATGAAGATTGTTCAATGTTAATAGAGCGCGTTTCAATCGGCAAGGGAAGCAAACTTTTCATGGAACAGAACGACATGCTTTACAAATAAATATTCCCTGATTTCTTGCAATCTACCATGTGCCATTAAAAATGTACCAAATGTTGTTAAAACAATCGGTTCTCGAGAAACAAACATGTAATTTGTACTTCTCAGTCAAGCACGTCGATAAGTTTCCATAATCAAGCCCCGAAATACACGCTTAGTACATTGTTTTACACGGGAATTACAATAAATTGATTAATTTTGGGATAAAACAGAAACGTGTACTGTTAAGTGTGTAGAATTCCATATCTGTCTATGATATCCCGACCGATTTTTACATAAAATTGCTAGTTGCAATCGGTCCGACATAACCGAAATCGGTCCAAAATCGGCATTTTCCTGATCTCTGGCGAGTAGTGAAAAAGAAAAAAAATTCTACCTTTTTCAAGTAGAGACCTGTTTTTTTCGAAAGTTTGACACAAACTACAGTAAGTCATGTCAAAAGGGAGTATATCCTTTCGTTGACCCAGAGACATATGTCTCTGGTTGACCACTAGATCTGTACTGTTTAATTTCCTTTGATGTAAATATCAACCGATTTAATGGGAATATTTATTACTTTGAATTAAATCTAAACATGATTGTTTTGTTTCCTAAGCTTAAGCACCAGGATGAACTACAAAGGTGTTTCCATATAATGAAGACCTCAGATGTGGTAACTCCAAAACTCAAACGTCGATTTAGATTACGTCGTTCGCCAGAACGCTGACGTCGCGTCACTTGCGTGATATTTCTCTACTTACCTGACGTCTTTGAACGCTTATAGGAACCGCATTTTTTGGCGCATTTACATGAGACTTATATCAGTTTACCAAAGAAAAATCGAACTAAAATAATAGCTGAAAAAACGAAAATCGAAAATTTTGACCATAAGGTGGGTTTTCTCACGTCGCTCCCCATATGCATTATCAAGATTTATCCACTCTATAGACAGAGAATACCGTGTGACGTCATTTTTCATCGTGTGACGTCACACTATGACATCACGATTTGTCTCGTGACTACTATTCATGCTTGTTCACGCATACTTATTAATTTTGTGTTTTATTAAAACTGTTTTCTCTGTTCTTTTGTTGAAATTGGGTATTCGAAAGGATATGTAACGGGATAAACAGAATAACAGGTTAGTGACGTTAATGGGTTAAGTTTTTCGGGCTCGGCTTCGGTATTTATTGGGTTCGCCTTCGGCTCAACAAATAAATTCCTACGCCTTGCCCGAAAAACTTAACCTATTAACGTCACTAACCTATTATTCTCTATTTTTAATGTGTTTAACCGATTACCAAACAGTAACGACATTTGACCGGTTTATTGCAGATGACTCTGAAAACCTTTGTGGGAAAAGAAGAAATTGCTCTTAACGAGACATTTCTTCTTTTCCAACAATGTTTTCTGTCCTATCAGAAGACCATTTTTCAATTTCGTCACATTTTGAAATGTCGTATGAAAACTCTTTCAATTTGAGAGAGTCGAACATTTTGCATTTGTTAAAGGGTTAACTGAACTCCGGACTTACTAAAAAGGGTAAGAGTTTGCCATCAAAGGACTGAGAGAGATAAAGGCATAAAATATTTTTTATAAAGATAGCGAAGGAACCCAGCGGTTAACAGAGCATCGAGAGATGCACCCACTTGCGTAGCACTTACATGTCAATGGGACGCATCTTATCATAAGCAGGAATAATTCTCAACTTGATAAACCATAGGTTAATAAAAACCCGGACTTGTTTATTTTGCATTTGCGACGAGTCCATATCGCCTTTACTAAGGACGTGACCTAGTGCATCTAAGTGTTGTCGTGTTATCGTTTTCAATTGCGTAGTTCAAGCTATATATATGACCATCATCCTTATATCACAGCAATTATCCCCATCTTAATTATCAATCTTTACACTTTCCATTAGACAAACCTCTTAACCCATAACCAAACGTCAAAAGTTCGACTGTTCCAAATTGAAAGAGATAGCAGACGATATTTCAAAATGGGATTAGATTGGAAAATAATTTGCAGAAAACATTGCAGGGAAAAGGAAAAATTGCTCGTTACGAGCAATTTCTGATTTTCCCACAATGTTTTCTAGGGTCGTCTGCAACAAAGTAGTTAAATGTCGTTATTGTTTTATAATGGGTTAATCCAACAACTCAATCATGTATGGGCTGTGTATAGTAGTAGTATACTCGGAAAGGGCATTTTAATTGTTCATTCTACTTTTGTTGCAATAGTTGATTAAGGTAAGACCTGATGGAAATCTGGTTATGGAAAACTGAAAATTGCTTGAAATGTAATTCACAAAATTTCTATCATTTCAAAGGCATTCGCCGAGCAAATTTTCAACATTTGTCTGATTTTGAATTTATATTCATAAAATGAATATCAACAATTTTGTTCTTTATATCTTATTAATTACCTCCCTTTAATTTTCAATTTTCACATTTAAACTTAATTTACATGAATGAAGTTGGCAAATAAAAATTTCAATCCAGGAAAAATTCAAATAATACTAAACTTGACTATAAAACAGAATTTTTCTGTTAAATCTTTAATTTTGTTATTCTGACCTTTATCCATTACCCAGGTCTTACCTTAATATTCCTTATAAAATATCCATTAAATGTGTTATAATTGTTCCTAGAGAACATTCGCTCATAAGACGAATATCAAAATTCAGTATTATTTTATGTTTGAGAAACGCTTAATCTTTTGTACATACCAATAAATGCAACATTGGCACCAAAATTGTTATTTTGTCGGATTGATATGGTGACTTGTTCTGAATTGTATTGAAATTAATAAAACTATAGAGACAAATGAGTAAGAAAGTTTCTGGCACAGGAAAACAATTTCACAACAGAACAAACCAAAGATATAAAAGTTATAAAGAAATATATTTTAACATTACTATTTTGGCGTGTGTATGTTTCACACTGACAGACATACTGGCTGGCAGACAGACGGCAAACAAACAGACAGACATACAGGCAGACTGACTGACTGGCAAACAAACAGACGACAGACAGACAAAGACAAACATACAGACAGACACACACACAGACAGACACATATAGGGAGAAGAAAAAGGAGAGAAAGAGAGATAGAACAGACAGACAGACAGACAGACAGACAGACAGACAGACAGACAGACAGACAGACAGACAGACAGACAGACAGACAGACAGACAGACAGACAGACAGTGAGGACAGTGAGGACAGTGAGGACAGTGAGGACAGACAGTGAGGACAGACAGACAGTGAGGACAGTGAGGACAGACAGACAGTGAAGACAGAGAGGGGGATAAAAAAGAAAGAAAAAAAGAAAGAAGCGGGCAGATAGTACAAGAGTTATTCCATGAGAAAGCCAATCGGACATTAGGAAATCTTTGTCCTTTACTTTGAACACAAAATATGGATAGAGGACTGGAATATCATTGGTAGCCTTACCTAATAATGCAAGTTTAATCCTTCCTTGCACACAATCATACCCGTATCCTTTAACCGTGTTCGAATGTACCGCGGTCTTTATGTACATAGTCTACCCCATGTGCAGGGTATCTGCATGGATAAATAGCTCAGTTGGTAGAGAGATCGACCCTTAATACAAGGCTTAATGTCGCAGAAAAGCGTTTTTTCATTTCCGTGCTGATTAAGCTAATGCGACATGGGGTGTTCGTTTTCAAAACCTTACAATTGAATTCATGTGGGAAAGCAAACTGGGTCTAGTTATGAAGCAGCCCGGTAATAACAGTAAATCATCGTCTATAATTTTAAAGGAACTAACTCAGAGGTTTTCTTCTCTTTGAATAGTAAATGTTAAATCTTTGATATTTACGAACATTTACAGAGCCATAGACTATTTTGAATTTCAATACTTTTAAGTTGCCAAAATCCCGTGATAAGTGTGTATACTAACATTTGTTCAATTAAAAGAATATTTATTATGTTTACGTTTGATTGCTTGTCAGATAACAATACAAAACTGGATGTTCCCTGGATGACGTACCACTTAGACTTGTGTCTTTCCAAAGGACATGCAATGGTGTAAAAGTCGATCGCTATGGGAAAATGGAACCTGGTTGTCAGGTCTCTTGTGCCCAGTGCTAACCACTACACATCCACAGATCTCTTAATATTCTATTTGAGCTGGCACTAACACCGGCGATGCAAGGATGATGAACAACAGCCCATATTTAGTTTAAACTTATCATATATATGAAGCTTGAAGCTTATCAAATTCAATCTCGATCACTGCTTCCTGGATACTAAACCAGTAATCGTGCCTATATGCGGGATAGCCCCGACATTTCCGCTACCACTAACTCCTAACGTTTCTAACAGAAACATAAGAAATTCAGAATTATTGTTAGACAATTATAATGCGATGAAAGATGTATTTATTACATATTTCGAGTGTTAAATGCATAATGACTGCTCTTGATTCGATGAAAACAAATATAAAAAAAAAACTACACTGTATCTACTTTACTTTTGATGGAAATCAGGATACATTTATAGATCCGGACTAAGAAATATAATTACATACTATTAAATGCGATTATGAATACAGCCAAATAAACGACATTTTGGGAGGAATAGGAACTGATAAAAAGTATGTGTACAGTGAAGCATCGTTTATCCGTACCCTGATTATCCGGATGTCTCGCAATCCGAACGAAATTATATGGGAACGGAATTATTTTGCAGTTATTTGCTTAACCAATTACCAAACAATAACGAAAATTGACAAGTTTGTTGCAGACGACTCTTAAAAACATTGTGGGTAAAGAAGTAATTGCTCGTGACGAGCAATTTCTCCTTGAACCACAATTTTTTCTGCCATATCAGAAGATTTTACGTTTTGAAATGTCGTCTGCAAACTCTTTCAATTTGGGACGGTCGAAAGTTTGGCGTTTGGTAAAGGTTTATAAGTATACGCGTGGATAAAGACCGTTTATGTCTAAATATGTATAAGACCAGGCTCTGCTTCAATAATCCGAATTATCCGTTAATCCGGAAATTCTGTTGGGAACGGACGGGTTCGGTTTAACGAGATATAACTGTATACACGATTAAGCCATGCGTTATGAGCTAAAGACGAGCCTGGTTTACAAAGGAAAGCACACACAAAGGATGATAAAGGGACATGCAATCGCTGCCAGACGGAGAGTATCTCATTCAATGTATGGATAGATTTACACAATTCGTGCAATTTTGATATTTGATTAATCTCTTAACAATTCAAACTTCAATTCAATTCGAACTATGGATTTCGATCTTAATATCTTTTCAATTCGCTTCTCTAATAAACTAAGATAGAGAGTAAGTTTGACTATGTCTTCATGTATGCTGAACAATTTGTAATTATCTGTAAGTCATAAATATGTTTCAGGGCTTTTTTTCATGAATTGGGAAGAGGCCCAAGCCTGTTGAATTTGGGAGATTCTATCGCTGAAATTGCTGAATTGGGATGCCTTAAAGCTGGTATGACTTTGATTTTTGGGGAAAACTGCATGATTTTGAAGAAATTTTAAATTGGGAAGTAGCCTTTTATAGGCCCGTGTTATATAACGTGAAAAAGCCCTGTGTTTGCATGTTAAAAGCTGAATAAATATATTCTTCTTTTATGTAATATAAAGCTAAGAGATAAGATCTTTGGTCGCACAACAAAACTGTGTAATTCAATTATGCATACATGCAGTATTCCACATACACTTTACGCTAGAAAAACCCTTAAACCTTTATAGACTGCATCAAAAGAAAAAAAAATCGTATAAATGACAATAACAAAACAGAATAGCCTTATGTACACGTTTAACCCATTAACAAACAATTACGACGTTTGGCCAGTTTGTTTCAGACGACTCTGGAAAACATTTTGGGAAAAGAAGAAATTGCTCTTAACAAACAAATTCTCCTTTTCCCATAATTTCTGATTTAGCAGAAGATTATTTTTCAATTTCATCACATAATAAAATGTTATCTGCAAATTCTTTCAATTTGGGACAGTTGAAAGTTTTGCGTTTGGTAAAGGGTTAAGCATGCCACGTGACCCGTTCCCTTCATAATCAGGATATTTACCACACTGCTAGCGAGCGTTAGACACAATGGAAATGAGTCAAAGTTAGAGATTACTCAAAAATGTTCTACATGTTCCCAAGATCACAAACGAATTATAACTGTTGGAAATTTCAAGGTGCAGTCAACTGTTTGTTCCTACTCATACTAATCCCAAATCATGAAAAAAAGGTTTTAATGACTATGATGCATACACTTTGGATGTGTTACCTTGTGGACAAAACCATCTGCATCGACGAATGCATCTGTATGGACAAAACCATCTGTACGAACAAACACATCTGTACTTACAAACCATCTGTACGAACAAACACATCTATACTTACAAACTATCTATACGGACAATTGCATCTGTACTAACCAACCATCTGTATAGACAAATACATCTGTATTAACTAACCATCTGTATGGACAAAACCATCTGTACGAACAAACACAGCTGTACTTACAAATTATCTATACGGACAATTGCATCTGTACTAACCAAACATCTGTATGGACAAAAACATATGTACTAACTAACCATCTGTATGGACAAAACCATATGTACGAACAAACACATCTGTACTTACAAATCATCTGTACGGACAATTGCATCTGTACTAATTAACCATCCGTACGGACAAATGCATTTGTACTTACAAACTTTCTATACGAACAAATGTACCTATACTAACCAGCCATCTGTAAGGACAAAACCATCTGTACGAACAAACACATCTGTACTTACAAATCATCTGTACGGACAATTGCATCTGTACTAACCAACCATCGGTGGACAATTGCATCTGTACTAACCAACCATCCGTATGGACAAATGCATTTGTACTTATAAACCTTCTGTACGAACAAATACATCTGTACTTACAAACCTTCTGTACTTACTAACCATCTGCACGTACAAATGCATTTGTACTTACGAGCTATCTATACGGACAATTGCATCTGTACTTACAAATCATCTGTACGGACAATTACATCTGTCCTTACAAGCCATCCGTACGGACAAATGCAATTATACGAATGAACCCATCTGTAAGGACAAATCCATCTGCATGGAAGACCCATATATATCGACAAATGCATCTATACCCACAAACCGATATGTATGGCCAAATGCATTTATACCAACAAACCGATATGTATGGCCAAATGCATCTATACCCACAAACCGATATGTATGGCCAAATGCATCTGTATTTACAAATTATCTGTACGAACAAATGCATTCCTACTAACAAACCATATGTACAGGCAAACGCAGCTCTAAAAACAAAAACCATCTGATTGGTAAAATGATTTCTTCGAAAAGATGTACGGTATCAGTACGGACAAAGGAATATGTTCCAACAGTTCCATCAGTACGCATTAATGACCTATCTTTACGGACAAACAAATATGTATGGTCAAACGCAACTGTACGTTAAAATGCAACTGTACTTACAAACCTATCCATTATGATAAACGCATCTGTACGGACAAACACATCTATACGGACGACCACCTTTGAACGGAGAAACACATATATTTACAGACAAACACACATGTTTACAGACAAACACACATATTTACAGACAAACACATATTTACAGATAAACACACAATTTTACAGACAAACACACATATTTACAGACAAACACGTCGTTACGGACAACCACATCTGTACGGACGAATACATCTGTACGGACAAACACATGTGTAAGGATACACACACACACACACACACACACACACACACACACACACACACACCCACACCCACCCACACACACACACACCCACACACACACACACACACACACCCACACACACACACACACACACACACACACACACACCCACACACACACACATAAATAGTGACAGTGGAATACAAACAGAGGTAGGGACGAGGAATGGAGACAAACAAAGATAGTGACAGTGGAATACAAACAGAGGTAGAGACGAGGAATGGAGCAAACAAAGATAGCGACAGTGGAATACGAACAGATTTAGAGACGAGGAATGGAGACACACAGAAATAGTGACAGTGGAATACAAACAGAGGTAGAGACGAGGAATGGAGGCAAACAAAGATAGCGACAGTGGAATACAAACAGAGGTAGAGACGAGGAATGGAGACAAACAGATATGTTGACGGTGGAATTCAAACAGAGGTAGAGACGAGGAATGGAGACAAACAAAGATAGTGACAGTGGAATACAAACAGAGGTAGAGACGAGGAATGGAGACAAACAAAGATAGTGACAGTGGAATACAAACAGAGGTAGAGACGAGGAATGGAGACAAACAAAGATAGCGACAGTGGAATACAAACAGAGGTAGAGACGAGGAATGGAAACAAACAGATATGTTGACGGTGGAATTCCAACAGAGGTAGAGACGAGGAATGGACACAAACAAAGATAGTGACAGTGGAATACAAACAAACAGAGGTAGAGACGAGGAATGGAGACAAACAAAGATAGTGACAGTGGAATACAAACAGAGGTAGAGACGAGGAATGGAGACAAACAAAGATAGTGACAGTTGAATACAAACAGAGGAATGGAAACAATTTCAGACACATATAGATCCATACAGAAAATTGAGACATAAATAGAGGAAGATTATAGACCTGTGAAAATGACGTGACGTAGAGTAGTCGGTTGTGAGAAAAAGGCAACAGGGATGGAAACAAAGAGGGAAAGAACATTGATGCAAAAAACACTAACAGAATGATTGCACAGTTCTGTTCCTCTTAACCATAAAGTTAAATGTACAATTAGACTCAGGATACAGAAAAAAGCGTCTGCTTGCGCGATTTAATGACACTCAATTACCATGGATACATAAAATATCTCGAAAATCACACCACACCTCAAATGGGTTAAAAAATAACGATAATTGCCTTTAAAGTATAAATTTAATGGTAATGTTTGAAATCATATGAGGCATGTGTATACGCACTTTAGACGTTAACGCATCTCGTATCAGTACAAGCGGGAGAACTCATTCAACTTCCACGATTCAGGTCGTATGCTGAAATAAGGTGTTTCAGGTCCACATTGGGCAGTCGAATGTATGATCGCACTCTATCCAGCAAAGATACAGATCACAGCATATACGTGCAGTTGATCTTGATTACTCTTAGCTCTCCGTTTGAGTTTAAAAGAAGCTCTTTCTGTATGGTGGGCACATTGTTTATGTCTTATACAAAATCTCCTATACAAAATTAGATGAGGTATATAATCTTACTGCAAACAAAATCGGAATTTAGATTTTTCAATAAAAGCGCGATCCGTCCCCTCAGGATACATTATATAAAGAAGAAATGAGAACCTGTCGCCTCAGGATACATTATATAAAGGTGAGAAGATAGAACTCGACCCCTCAGGATACATTATATAAAGGTGAGAAGATAGAACTCGACCCCTCAGGATACATTATATAAAGGTCAGATGAGATCTCGTTCCCTCAAGATACATTACATAAAGGTGAGAAGATAGAACTCGAACCCTCATGATACATTCCATAAAGGTGAGATGAGAGAACTCGACCCCTGAGGATACATTATATAAAGGTGAACTGAGAACCTGTCGCCCCCTCAGGATACATTATATAAAGGTGAGATGAGACAACTCGACCCCTCAGGAAACATTACGTAAAGGTGAGATGAGAACTCGTCTCCTAAGGATAGATAACATAAAGGTGAGATGAGAGAACTCAAACCCTTAAGGATTCATTATATAAAGGTGAGATGAGACAACTCGACCCCTCAGGATACATTAGGTGAGATGAGAACTCGTCTCCTAAGGATAGATTACATAAAGGTAAGATGAGAGAACTCAAACCCTTAAGGATTCATTATATAAAGGAGAAAAGAGAGAACTTGTCCCCTCAGGATACATTATATTAAGGTGAAATGAGAGAGAACTCGACCCCTCAGGATACATTACATAAAGGTGAGATAAGAGAACTTGTCGCATCAGGATACATTACATAAAGGCGAGATGAGAACTCGTCCCCTCAGGATACATTACATAAAGGTGAGATGAGAGAACCTGTCGCGTCAAGAAACATTATATAAAGGTGAAATGAGATTTCGACCCCTCAGGATACATTACATAAAAAGGTTAGATGTAATTTGTCGCATCGCGATACATTATATAAAGGTGAGATGAGATCCTGTAACCTTAGCGAACATAATATAAAGGTGAAATGAGAAACTTTCGCTTCAGCATACATTATATAAAGGTGAGATAAGAACTTGTCGCCTTCGTGAATTTGTATTGAGGTGAGATGAGAATCTTTCGTCTCAGGATACATTACATAAAGGTGAGATGAGAACTTGTCGCATCAGGTGGCATTAAATAAAGGTGAATTGAGAACCTTTCGCGTCGAGATACATTAAATTAGGGTTAGATGAGAGCAAGATGCATAAGGAAACATTATATAAAGGTGAAATGAGAACCTGTCGCGTCAAGATACATTACATAAAGTTGAAATGAGAGAACTCATTATATAAAGGTTAGATAAGAACTCGTCCCTTCAGGATACATTACATAAAGGTGAGATTAGAGAACCTGTGGCGTTAAGATATATTATATAAAGGTGAGATGAGAACTTGTCCCTTCAGGATACATTACAAAAGGTGAGATGAGAACTTGTCACATCAGGATACATTATATAAAGATGACACGATATTTATTTTTGTCATGTACAATTTTGTATTTGCTATATAACATGTTATGTTTATTATGCAATAAATTATAGTTATAGTTAGTTATAGTTATATAAAGGTGAAGGTGAGAACCTGTCGCATTAAGGTGAATTATATAAATGTGAGATGAGAGAACTTGACCCCTCAGGATACATTACATAAAGGTGAGATGAGAACTTGTCGCATCAGGATACATTAACTAAAGGTAATATGAGAACATGTCCACTCAGGATACATTAAATAAAGGTGAGATGAGAACATGTCCCCTCAACATACATTATAGCAAGGTGAGATGAGAACGTGTAGCCTCAAAAAAACAGTATAGAAAGGTGAGATGAGAACCTGTTCTCTCAACATACATTATAGAAAGGTGAAATGAGAACCTGTCCCCTCAACAGAATACATTATATAAAACGGAGATTGGAAACTGTCGCAACAGAAAACATTATATAAAGATGACACGGGAACCTGTTGCTACAGAAAACATTATATAAAGCGGAGATGGGAACCTGTCGCAACAGAATACATTATATAAGATTACACGGGAACCTGTCGCAACAGAATACATTATATAAAGCGGAGATGGGAACCTGTCGCAACATAATACATTATATAAAGATGACATGGGAACCTGTCGCAACAGAATACATTATATAAAACGAAGATTGGAAACTGTCGCAACAGAAAACATAATATAAAGATGACACGGGAACCTGTCGCAACAGAAAACATTATATAAAGATGACACGGGAACCTGTCGCAACAGAATACATTATATGAAGTTGAGAAGGGAACTTGTTGCATCAGGATACATTATGTAAAGGTTAAATGAGACCATGTCCCCTCAACATACATTATAGAAAGGTGAGATGAGAACGTGTCCCCTCAACATACATTAAAGAAAGGTGAGATGAGAACGTGTTCCCTCAACATACATTAAAAAAGGTGAGATGAGAACGTCTTCCCTCAACATACATTATAGAAAGGTGAGATGAGAACGTGTCGCCTCAACATACATTATAGAAAGGTGAGATGAGAACGTGTCCCCTCAACATACATTATAGAAAGGTGAAATGAGAATCTGTCCCCTCAACATACATTATAGAAAGGTGAGATGAGAACGTGTCGCCTCAACATACATTATAGAAAGGTGAGATGAGAACCTGTCCCACCAACATACATTATAGAAAGATGAGATGAGAATATGTCACCTCAACATACATTATAGAAAGGTGAAATGAGAACGGGTCGCCTCAACATACATTATAGAAAGGTGAGATGAGAACCTGTCCCCTCAACATACATTATAGAAAGGTGAGATGAGAACGTATCGCCTCAACATACATTATAGAAAGGTGAAATGAGAACGCGTCGCCTCAACATACATTATAGAAAGGTGAGATGAGAACCTGTCCACTCAACATACATTATAGAAAGGTGAGATGAGAACCTGTTCTCTCAACATACATTATAGAAAGGTGAGATGAGAATCTGTCCCCTCAACATACATTTTAGATAGGTGAGATGAGAACCTGTCCCCTCAACATACATTATAGAATGGTGAGATGAGAACGTGTCGCCTCAACATACAGTATAGAAAGGTGTGATGAGAACCTGTCCCCTCAAAAGCATTTTATAGAACTAAGATGGGAACCTGTTGCAACAGAATACATTATATAAAGATGACACGGGAAGCTGTCGCAACAGAATACATTATATAAAGGTAAGACGAGAACGTGTCGCAACCAAATACATTATATAAAGGTGAGATGGGAACCTGTCGCAACAGAATACATTATATAAAGGTGAGAGGAGATCCTGTCGCAACAGAATACATTATATAAAGTTAAGAGGGGAACTTGTCGCAACAGAATACATTATATAAATTTGAGATGGGAACCTGTCGCAACAGAATACATTATATAAAGTTGAGAGGGGAACCTGTCGCAACAGAATACATTATATAAAGTTATCTCTGAGTGAGATGAGAATCTTAGTTTCCCTACCAAAAATTGAATGACTTGATGTAACGTTGTTAAATTTTTTATATCAATATCCAAATCTGGTAGTAACAAACAATTTGACAGTTTTATATGTACGCTATGTCTAGCCGAACCAATCAGGTTTTTCTTTTACCATTTTAAGAACTACACAAGGCAAATGGAAACTTATCACATACTGGAAACGAATAATAAATGCTATGATGATGGTTTGATTGTAGTTTTCATCCGACCATACGTTTCGCACCATTACCCGATCCATTACGTGTACATTAGTGAGTAGACCAAACCTATGTAAGTTACATCAACCGTGTCTTTGACAAAAACATAATTCAAATATGCTGTATCATTGACAGTTAAAGCCTAGTCGTACAAAAACTATCCATCTATATAATTAAGCACATGGTTTTGAGTTCGTATACACTGAAACATTAAGCTCTCATCTTTGTGGTTATTCATCCTACGTATTTCGCTTATGTTATGTTTGTCTCACATTAAGCCTTGCCCTGTGTACATTGTTATATTTCCCATAAAAAGGTCGTGTTCATTGCTCAACGGTTGGTATTAAGAACAGTTTGCTGACTTTGAAAGACGACGTTTAGTATTAGAACAGTTATCGATAATAGACCATTGACGTTTGGTATTAAAACAGCTTACTGTACAAGACCCTCGACGTTTGGCATAAAAACAGTTTACGGCCATAGACCAACGGCCTTTGGAATTGAGAACAGTTTAATGTCATTGATCCTCGAAGTTTGGTATTAAGAACAGTGTGTTGTCAAGGACCCTCGACGTTTGATATTAACCCTTTCCCAAACAACAAATTTTCGACTGTCCCAAATTGAAAGAGTTTGCAGACGACACTTCAAAATATGATGAAATTGGAAAATAATCTTCTGGTAGGGCAGAAAACATTGTGGGTAAAGGGGAAATACGAGCAATTTCTCCTTTTCCCACAATGCTTTCTAAAGCCGTCTGCAACAAACATACACACTCGACATTTGGTATTACAATCAGTTTTCTATTATAGAACAATGATGTTGGGTAATCTGAACAGTTTACTGTCATAGACACTCAAACAATGGTATTAAAAACAAGTTTTTTTCGTAGTATTTCGTGCTTTGGTATTGAGAAGAGTTTTTTCAAAGACCGTCGACGTTTGCAATTAAGAACAGTTTACCAGCATACACGATCGACGTTTGCAATTAAGGACATGTTCTACAGTTTTATAAGAAAATAATCCTTTCAAAGAATTTTCTAAGTTTTTGATATATTATTTAAAATTTCATTGTGAATCCAAACATGAAGAGAAAAATGCAGGTCGACAAGTTAGTTTTTTCGCAAAAGGACAGTTTCCATGGTAACCGTTTGGGGCAAAAATGTCAAAATGACAATACAATCTTCAAAGGTAATACAACAATTTCTGGAAGGTTAATTAACACAAAAAACATGAATTCATACATTCAATACTTACTAATTCAATGTTATTTTAAATTATTACAATCTGAACAATTTCTGTAATTCAAATCAGTTTTTCAAATTTTTGTATTCGACAAAAAACAATGAAAATTGATATGTATATTACAAATAAATAAAGATATTTAAAAAATCTTTTCAAAGAATTTTCTTATTTTTCTGTATGTGAAGTAAAATTTAATCCTGAAATAGAAAATGCAAAAATAGTATATGTTGACGAGTGAGTTTTTCTGTAAAATGACCGTTTCCATGGTAAACGTATTTGAAAATTTTTTACAAAAGCGATTAAAATAACTTTATGCATGAGAAATATATAATAATATTAATAACATTTTATAGTTTTATGGATAATATGAGTATTCTTTGAAAATAAAATGCGTACAGTAAATTTCATCTGAATAAAAACGTTGATCCGACTACTATGCAAGTACCTGTTCGGTAACAGATTATTATCTCCCGTGGATGAGCAGATGAAGTGCGCAGATAAAACTACCAAGAACGTCCTTAAGAACGGTTTACCATCATTCATACACCCCGACGTTTGGTATTAAGAACAGTTTACAATCATACACCCTCGACGTTTAGTATTAAGAACGGTTTACCATCATACACCCTCGACGTTTGGTATTAAGAACAGTTTACAACCATTCATACACCCTCGACGTTTGGTATTAAGAACAGTTTACAATCATTCATACACCCTCGACGTTTAGTATTAAGAACGGTTTACCATCACACACCCTCGACGTTTGGTATTAAGAACAGTTTACAATCATTCATACACCCTCGACGTTTGGTATTAAGAACAGTTTACAATCATACACCCTCGACGTTTTGTATTAAGAACAGTTAACCATCGTACACCCTCGACATTTGGTATTAAGAACAGTTCACCATCATACACCCTCAATGTTTGGTATTAAGAACAATTTACAATCATACACCCTCGACGTTTTGTATTAAGAACAGTTCACCATCATACACCTTCGATGTTTGGTATTAAGAACAGTTCACCATCATACACCCTCGACGTTTGGAATAAAGAACAGTTTACCATCACAGACCCTCGACGTTTGGTATTAAGAACAGTTTACCAGCATACACCCTCGATGTTTGCAAATAAGAACAGTTTACCATCATTCATAAACCCCCGAGTTTTGGTATTAAGTACAGTTTACCATCATACACCCTCGACGTTTGGTATCAAGAACAGTTTACCATCATTCATACACCCCGACGTTTGGTATTAAGAACAGTTCACCATCATACACCCTCGACATTTGGAATTAAGAACAGTTAACCATCATTCATACACCCTAGACGTTTGGAATTAAGAACAGTTTACAATAATTCATACACCCTCGACATTTAGTATTAACAACAGTTTACCAGCATACACGCTCGATGTTTGGTATTAAAAATAGTTTACCATCATACACCCTCGACGTTTGGTAATAAAAATAGTTTATCATCATACACCCTTGACGGTTGGTATTAAGAACAGTTTACCATCATACACCTTCGACGTTTAGTATAAAGAACGGTTAACCATCATTCATACACACCCGACGTTTGGTATTAAGTACAGTTTACCATCATACACCCCCAACGTTTGGTATTAAGAATAGTTTACCATCATACACCCCAGACGTTTGGTATTAATAACAGTTTACAATCATACACCTGCGATGTTTGATATTAAGAACAGTTTTCCATCATACACCCTCGACGTTTTGTATAAAGAACAGTTGACCATCATACATCCTCGACGTTTGGTATTAAGAACAGTTTACAATCATTCATACATCCTCGACATTTGGTATTAAGAACAGTTTACAATCATACACCCTAGACGTTTTGTATTAAGAACAGTTCACCATCATACACCCTCGACGTTTGGTATTAAGAACAGTTTACCAGCATACACCCTCGATGTTTGCAAATAAGAACAGTATACCATCATTCATATACCCCCGACTTTCGGTATTAAGTACAGTTTACAATCATACACCCTCGACGTTTGGTATCAAGAACAGTATACCATCATTCATACACCCCGACGTTTATTATTAAGTACAGTTTACAATCATACACCCTCGACGTTTGGTATCAAGAACAGTTTAACAGCATACACCCTCGATGTTTGCTGTTAAAAACAGTTTACCATCATTCATAAACCCCCGACTTTTGGTATTAAGTAGAGTTTACAATCATACACCCTCGACGTTTGGTATCAAGAACAGTTTACCATCATTCATACACCCAGACGTTTGGTATTAAGAACAGTTCACCATCATACACCCTCGACGTTTTGTATTAAGAACAGTTGACCATCATACATCCTCGACGTTTGGTATTAAGAACAGTTTACAATCATTCATACATCCTCGACATTTGGTATTAAGAACAGTTTACAATCATACACCCTCGACGTTTTGTATTAAGAACAGTTCACCATCATACACCCTCGACGTTTGGTATTAAGAACAGTTTACCAGCATACACTCTCGATGTTTGCGAATAAGAACAGTTTACCATCATTCATATACCCCCGACTTTTGGTATTAAGTACAGTTTACCATCATACACCCTCGACGTTTGGTATTAAGAACAGTTTACAATCATTCATACATCCTCGACGTTTTGTATTAAGAACAGTTTACAATCATTCATACATCCTCGACATTTGGTATTAAGAACAGTTACAATCATACACCCTCGACGTTTTGTATTAAGAACAGTTCACCATCATACACCCTCGACGTTTGGTATTTAGAACAGTTTACCAGCATACACCCTCGATGTTTGCAAAAATAAGAACAGTTTACCATCATTCATATACCCCCGACTTTTGGTATTAAGTTCAGTTTACAATCATACACCCTCGACGTTTGGTATCAAGAACAGTATACCATCATTCATACACCCGACGTTTATTATTAAGTACAGTTTACAATCATACACCCTCGACGTTTGGTATCAAGAACAGTTTACCAGCATACACCCTCGATGTTTGCAAATAAGAACAAATTACCATCATTCATACACCCCCGACTTTTGGTATTAAGTAGAGTTTACAAACATACACCCTCGACGTTTGGTATCAAGAACAGTTTACCATCATTCATACACCCCGACGTTTGGTATTAAGATCAGTTTACCATCATACAGCCTCGACGTTTGGTATCAAGAAGAGTTTACCATCATACACCCCCGACATTTGGTATTAAGAACAGTTTACCATCATACACCCTCGACATTTGGTATTAAGAACAGTTTACCATCATACACCCCCGATATTTGGTATTAAGAACAGTATATCATTATACACACTCCATGTATGGTATTAAGAACAGTTTACCAGAATACAACCCGACGTTTGGTATTAAGAACAGTTTACCATCATACAGCCTCGACGTTTGGTATTAAGAAGAGTTTACCATCATACACCCCCGACATTTGGTATAAAGAACAGTTTACCATCATACACCCTCGACGTTTGGTATTAAGAACTGTTTACCATCATAAACCCCCGACATTTGTTATTAAGAACAGTTTACCATCATACACCCCCGACATATGGTATTAAGAACAGTATACCATTATACACACTCGATGTATGGTATTTAAAACAGTTTACCAGCATACAACCCCACGTTTGGCATTAAGAACAGTTTGCCAGAATACATCCTCGATGTATGGTATTTAGAACAGTGTACCAGCATACACCCTGACGTTTGGTATTAAGAATAGGTTACCATCATACATCCTCGATGTGTGGTATTTAGAACAGTTTACCAGCATACATCCTCGATGTGTGGTATTAAGAACAGTTTACCATCATACACCCTCGACGTTTGGTATTTAGAATAATTTACCATCATACATCCCCGACGTTTGGTATTAAGAACAGTTTACCATCATACACCTTCGACGTTTAATATTAAGAACTGTTAACCATCATTCATACACCCCCGACGTTTGGTATAAACAATAGTTTACCATTATACACCCCCGACGTTTGGTATTAAGAATAGTTTACCATCACACACACCCGACATATGGTATTAAGAACAGTTTACAATCATACACCCTTGATGTGTGGTATTAAGAATAGTTTACCATCATTCATACACCCTTGACCTTTGGTATTAACAACATTTTACCAGCATACACGCTCGATGTTTGGTATTAAGAATAGTTTACCATCAAACACCCTCGACGTTTGGTATTAAAAATAGTTTAGCATCATACACCCTTGACGGTTGGTATTAAGAACAGTTTACAATCATACACATTCGACGTGTAATATTAAGAACTGTTAACCATCATTCACACAACCCCGACGTTTGGTATTAAGTACAGTTTACCATCATACACCCCAAACGTTTGGTATTAAGAATAGTTTACCATCATACACCCCCGACGTTTGGTATTAAGAACAGTTTACCATCATACAGCCTCGACATTTGGTTTTAAGTACAGTTTACAATCATACGACCTCAATGTTTGGTACCAATAACAGTTAACCATCATTCAAACACCCCCGACGTTTGGTATTAAGAACCGTTTACCACCATACAGCCTCGACGTTTGGTATGAAGAACAGTTTACCATCATACACTCTCGATGTATGGTATTTAGAACAAATTACCACCATACACCATCGACGTTTGGTATTAAGAATAGTTTACCATCATACACCCTCGACGTTTGGTATTAAGAACAGTTTACCATCTTACACCTTCGACGTTTGATATTAAGAACTTTTTACCATCATTCATATACCCCCGACGTTTGGTATTTACAACAGTTTACCATCATACACCCCGGCGATTGATATTAAGAATATTTTACCATCATACAACCCCGACGTTTTGTATTAAGAACAGTTTACATCATACACCCTCGATGTGTGGTATTTAGAATAGTTTACTATCATTCATACACCCTTGACGTTTTGTATTAACAACAGTTTTCTAGCATACACACTCGATGTTTGGTATTAGTAATAGTTTACCATCATACACCATCGACGTTAATTATTAGGAATAGTTTACCATCATACACCCTTGACTGTTGGTATTAAGAACAGTTTACCATAAGAGACCTTCGACGTTTAATATTAAGAGCTGTTAACCATCATTCATACACCCCGACGTTTGGTATTAACAACAGTTTACCATCATACACCCCCGACGTTAGTCATTACACCCCCGACGTTTGGCATTAAGAATAGTTTACCATCATTTAGCCCCGTTTCTTTGGCAAAAATCGAGGGTGTATGCTGGTAAACTGTTCTTAATACCAAACGTCAAGGGTGTATGATAGTAAACTCTTCTTAATACCAAACGTCGGGGGTGTATAAATGATGGTAAACTGTTCTTGATACTAAATGTCGAGGGTGTATCATTGTAAACTGTACTTAATACCAAACGTCGTGGGGGTATGAATGATGGTAACTTGTTCTTAATATTAAACGTCGAGAGTGTATGATGGAAAATTGTTCTCAATACCAAACATCGAATGTGTTGATGGTAAACTGTTCTTAATACCAACCGTCAATGGTGTATAATGATTAACTGTTCTTAATACCAAAGGTCGAGGGTGTATGATTGTAAACTGTTCTTAATACCACACACCGAGGGTGTATGATTGTAAACTGTTCTTAATACCAAACGTCAGGGCTGTATGATGGTAAACTATTCTTAATACCAAACGTCGGGGGTGTTTGATGGTAAACTGTTGTTAATACCAAACGTCGGGGTGTATGATGGTAAACTGTTGTTAATACCAAACGTCGGGGGTGTATGAATGATGGTTAACAGTCTTTAATATTAAACGTCGAAGGTGTATTATGGTAAACTATTCGTAATACCAAACGTCGAGGGTGTATGATGGTAAACAATTCTTAATACCAAACATCGAGCGGGTATGCTGGAAAACTGTTGTTAATACCAAACGTCGGGGGTGTATGAATGATGGTAAACAGTTCTTAATATCAAACGTAGGGGGTGTATGATGGTAAACTGTTGTTGATACCAAACGTCGAGGGTGTATGATGGTAAACTATTCTTAATACCAAACGTCGAGGATGTATAATGGTAAACTGTTCTTAATACCAAACGTCGATGGTGTATGCTGGTAAACTGTTCTAAATACCATACATCGAGAGTGTATGATGGTAAACTGTTCTTAATACCAAACGTCGATGGTGTATGATGGTAAACAGTTCTTAATACCAAACGTCGAGGGTGTATGAATGATGGTAAACTGTTATTGGTACCAAACGTCGATGGTGTATGTTTGTAAACAGTACTTAATACCAAATGTCAGGGGGTTTATGAATGGTGGTTAAGTGGTTTATTTTTGCAAACGTCGAGGGTGTATGCTGGTAAACTGTTCTTAATACCAAACGTTGAGGGTGTATGATGGTAAACTGTTCTTAATACCAAACGTCGGGGGTGTTTGAATGATGGTAAACGGTTATTGGTACCAAACGTTGAGGGTATATGATTGTAAACTGTACTTAATACCAAACGTCGGGGGTGTATGAATGATGGTAACTTGTTCTAAATATTAAACGTCGAGAGTGTATGATGGAAAATTGTTCTCAATACCAAACATCAGAGGTGTTTATGGTAAACTGTTCTTAATACCAACCGTCAAGGGTGTATGATGGTAAAGTATTCTTCATACCAAACGTCGAGGGTGTATGATTGTAAACTGTTCTTAATACCAAACATTGAAGGTGTATGATGGTAAACTGTTCTTAATACCACACACCGAGTGTGTATGATTGTAAACTGTTCTTAATGCCAAACGTCGGGGCTGTATGATGGTAAACTATTCTTAATACCAAACGTCGGGTGTGTATGATAGTAAACTGTTGTTAATACCAAACGTCGGGGGTGTATGAATGATGGTTAACAGTTCTTACTATTAAACGTCGAAGATGTATTATGGTAAACTGTTCTTAATACCAAACGTCGGGGCTGTATGATGGTAAGTTAATCTTAATACCAAACATCGGGTGTGTATGATGGTAAACTGTTGTTAATACCAAACGTCGGGGGTGTATGAATGATGGTTAACAGTTCTTAATATTAAACGTCGAAGGTGTATTATGGTAAACTGTTCTTAATACCAACCGTCAAGAGTGTATGATGGTTAACTATTCTTAATATCAGACGCCGAGGGTGTATGATTGTAAACTATTCTTAATACCAAACTTCAAGCGTGTATGCTAGAAAACTGTTGTTAATACCAAACGTCGAGGGTGTATGAATGAGGGTAAACTATTCTAAATACCACATATCGAGGGTGTATAATTGTAAACTGTTCTTAATACAAACCGTCGGGGTTGTATGATGGTAAACAGTTATAAACATCAAACGTCGGGGTGTATGATGGTAAACTGTTGTTAATACCAAACGTCGGGGATGTATGAAAGATGGTAATCAATTCTTAATATCAAACGTCGAAGGTGTATGATGGTAAACTGTTCTTAATACCAAACGTCAAGGGTGTATGATGGTCAACTGTTCTTAATACCAAACATCGATGGTGTTTGATGGTAAACTGTTCTTAATACCAAACGTCGATGGTGTATGATGGTAAACTATTCTTAATACCAAACGGCAAGGGTGTATGAATGATAATAAACGGTTATTGGTAACAAACGTCGAGGGTGTATGATGGTAAACTGTTCTTAATACCAAATGTCGGTGGTCTATGATGGTATAATGTTCTTAATTTGGTATTAAGAACAGTTTACCATCATACACCCTCAATGTATGGTATTTAAAACAGTTTACCAGCATACATCCTCGACGTTTGGTATTAAGAACAGTTTACCAGCATACACCCTCGACGTTTGCAAAAAAAACAAATAACCGTTTACCATCATTCATACACCCTCGACGTTTGGTATTAAGAACAGTTTACCATCATACACCATCGACGTTTGGTATTAAGTACAGTTTACCTTCATACACCCCCAACGTTTGGTATTAAGAATAGTTTACCATCTATTCTTTGACGGTTGGTATCAAGAACAGTTTACCATCATACAGCTTCGATGTTTGATATTGAGAACAGTTTTCCATCATACATCCTCGACGTTTAATATTTAGAACAAGTTACAATCATTCATACACCCCGACGTTTGGTATTAAGTACAGTTTATAATCATACACCCTCGATGTGTGGTATTAAGAATAGTTTACAATCATACAACCCTAACGTTTGGTATTTAGAACAGTTTTCCATCATACACCCCCGACGTTTGGTATTAAGATCAGTTTACCATCATACACCCTCGATGTATGGTATTTAGAACAATTTACCAGCATACACCCTCGACATTTGGTATTAAGAACAGTTTACCAGCATACACCCTCGATGTTTGCAAAAAAAAACAGTTAACCACCATTCATACACCCCCGACGTTTGGTATTAAGTACAGTTTACAATCATACACCCTCATCGTTTGGTACCAATAACAGTTTACCATCATTAATACACCCCCAACGTTTGGTATTAAGAACAGTTTACCATCATACACCCTCGATGTATGGTATTTAGAACAGTTTACCAGCATACACCATCGACGTTTGGTATTAAGAATAGTTAACTATCGTTCATACACCTCGACCTTTGGTATTAAGAACAGTTTACCATCAAACACCCCGATATTTGGTATTAAGAACAGTTTACCAGCATACACCATCGACGTTTGGTATTAAGAACAGTTCACCATCATACACCCCGACGTTTGGTATTAAGAACAGTTTACCATCATACATCCTCGACGTTGGTATTTAGAATAGTTTACCATCATACACCCTCGACGTTTGGTATAAACAACACTTTACAATCATACATCTTCGACGTTTGATATTAAGAACTGTTTACCATCATTCATACACCCCCGACGTTTGGTATTGACAACAGTTTACCATCATACACCCCTGATGTTCGATATTAAGAAAAGTTTACCATCATACAACCCCGACGTTTTGTATTAAGAACAGTTTACAATCATACACCCTCGAGGTGCTGTATTAAGAATAGGTTACCATCATTCATACACCCTCGACGCTTCGTATTAACAACAGTTTACCAGCATACACGCTCGATGTTTGGCATTAAGAATAGTTTACCATCATACACCCTCGACGGTTGGTATTAAGAACAGTTTGCCATCATACACCTTCGACGTTTAATATTAAGAACTGTTAACCATCATTCATACACACCCGACGTTTGGTATTAACAACAGTTTACCATCATACACCCCCGACATTTGGTATTAAGAATAGTATACAAGCATACACCCTTGACGGTTGGTATTAAGAACAGTTTACCATCATACACCTTCAATGTTTGGTATTGAGAACAGTTTTCAATCATACACCCTCGACGTTTGATATTTAGAAAAAGTTACCATCATTCATACACCCCCGACATTAGGTATAAAGAACAGTTTACCATCATACACCATCGACGTTTAGTATTAAGAACAGTTTACCATCATACACACTTGACGGTTGGTATTAAGAACAGTTTACCATCATACACCTTCAATGTTTGGTATGGAGAACAGTTTTCCATCATACACCCTCGACGTTTAATATTGAGAACAAGTTACCATCATTCATACACCCCCCACGTTTGGTATTAAGTACAGTTTACAATCATACACCCTCGACGTTTGGTATCAAGAACAGTTAATCATCATTCATACACCCCGACGTTTGGTATTAAGAACAGTTTACCATCATACACCATCGACGTTTGGTTTTGAAAACAGTTTACCGTCATACACCCCCGACATTTGGTATTAAGAACAGTTTATCATCATACACCCTCGATGTATGGTATTGAGAACAGTTTACCATCATACACCCTCGACGTTTGGTATTAAGAACAATTTACCATCATACAACTCCGACGTTTGGTATTAAGAACAGTTTACCATCATACACCCTCGACGTTTAATATTAGGAAAAGTTTAATATTTATACACCCTCGACGTTTGGTATAAAATAGTTTACCATCATACACTTTCGACGTTTAATATTAAGAACTGTTTACCATCATTCATACACCCCCGACGTTTGGTATTAACAACGGTTTTAAAGCCTACACCCTCGATGTTTGTTATTAAGAATAGTTTACCATCATACACCCCCGACGTTTGGTATTTAGAACAGTTTACCATCATTCGCCCTCGATGTTTTGTATCAAGTCCGGTTTGCTATCATACACCCTCGATGTTTTGTATTAAAAACAGTATTCCATCATACACCCTCGGCCTTTTTAGTAAGAACTGTTTACCATCATACACCCTCGATGTTTGGTATCTATAACAGTTCACCATCATTCATACACCCCCGAGGTATGGTATTAAGAACAGTTTTGTATTAAAAACGGTTTACCATCATACACCCTAGATGTTTTGTATTAAGAACGGTTTACCATCATACACCCTCGATGTTTTGTATTAAGAACGGTTTACCATCATTCACCCTCGATGTTTTGTATCAAGAACGGTTTACCATCATACACCCTCGATGTTTTGTATTAAAAACGGTTTACCATCATACACCCTCGATGTTTTGTATTAAGAACAGTTTGATGTCATAGACCCTTGACGTTTGGTTATAGGACTAGTTTGTTGTCATAAACCCTTGAAGTTTTTGTATTATGAACATTTTCTTGTCATAGACCCTCGACGATTTGTATTAAGAACAGTGTGTTGTTATCATACACCCTTTTAGTTTGGTAGTAAGAACGGTTTAATATCATTTACTTTCGATGTTTGGTCTTAAGAACAGTTTAATGTCATTCACCTTCGATGTTTGGTATTAAGAACAGTTTGTTTTCCTTGACCCTCGAAGGTCGGTATTAAGAACAGTTTTATGTCATAAACCCTCGATGGTTGGTATTGAGAACAGTTTAATGTCATTTACCCTCGAGGTTTTGTATTAAGAATAGTTTGTTGTCATAGACCCTTGCCATTTGGGTATTAAGAACAGTTTGTTGTCACAAACCCTTGGCATTTGGTATTGAGAACAGTTTGTTGTCAAAGACCCATGACGTTTTTAATTTTAGGACAGTTTACTGTCATAGACCATTGACATGTGGTACTTAGAACAGTTCGTGTTCATGCACCTCCGACGTTTGGAATAAAGAAGAGCTTGCTGTCACAAACCCTCGACGTTTGGTTAATAGAACAGTTTGCTAACATCGACCCTCGACCTTTGATATAAAGAACAATTTATGATTGATGTTTAGGTTCTCCTTCTATAACACTTTTAATCATATTGTTATCAGTGTTTGGTTCTGGTTCTCTTTTTGTTGTACACATGTTGACCTGATTATGTTTTTGTCGTTGCTTTTCCCACTCTTACAATTTTATCCCCCTTGTTATATATGGGCTGTTGTGGTTGTCCCTGCCGTAATATTGTATCCACCTTAAACTGTGTATATTGTTTTGTTTGTCCACATCTTACAGACTTACACCTTGTTATATATGTGCTGTTGTGGTTGTCCCACCCATACAAATTTTTTCGACCTTGTTATATGTGTGCTGTTGTTGTTGTCCCAACCTTACAGTTTTAACGACCTTGTTATATAGGTGATGTTGTTGTTGGCCACCCCCCCTTACAGTTTATCGACCTTGTAATATATGTGTGCTGTTGTTGTTGTTGTCCCAACCTTACAATTTTATCGACCTTGTTATTTGGGTGTGCTGTTGTTGTTGTCCCATCTTTACAATTTTATCGACCTTGTTAAATATGTGCTGTTGTTGTTGGCCAAACCTTTCAGTTATATATGTGCCGTTATTGTTGTCCCGTCCCTTCAGTTTTATCGACCTTGTTATATATGTGTGCTGTTGTAATTGTCCCACCCGTACAGTTTTATCCACCTTGTTATATGTATGCTATTGTGGTTGTCCGACCCTTACAGTTTTATCGACCTTGTTATATATGTGTGCTGTTGTGGTTGTCCCACCCCTACATGTTTTATCTACCTTGTAATACATGTGTGCTGTTGTAATTGTCCCACCTTTACAATTTTATCGAACTTGTTATATTTGTGTGCTGTTGTAATTGTCCCACCCTTACAATTATATCGACCTTAATATATGTGCTGTTGTAATTGTCCCAACCTTATAGTTTTATTCACCTTGTTATATGTGTGCTGTTGTGCTTGTCCCACCCTTACAATTTTCTCCACCTTGTTATATATGTGCTGTTGTTGTTGTCCCACCCTTAACAGTTTTATCGACCTTGTCATATGTGTGCTGTTGTAATTGTCCCAACCTTACAGTTCTATCGAACTTGTTATATGTGTGTGCTGTTGTTGTTGTCCCAACCGTATAATTTTATCGACCGTGTTATATGTATGATGTTGTTGTTATCCCAACCTTACAATTTTATCGACCTTTTTATTTATGTGCTGTTGTTGTTGTCCCAACCTTACAGTTCTATTTACCTTGTTTTATGTGTGCTGTTGTGGTTGTCACACCCTTACAATTTTATCCACCTTGTTATATATGTGCTGTTGTTGTTGTCCCACCCTTACAGTTGTATCGGCCTTGTTATATATGTGCTGTTGTTGTTGTCCGAACCTTACAGTTTTATCGACCTTGTTATATGTTTGTGCTGTTGTTGTTGTTGTCCCATCTTTACAATTTTATCGACCTTTTTATATGAACGTGCTGTTGTTGTTGTCCCAACCTTACAATTCTATCGACCTTGTTATATATGTGCTGTTGTTGTTGTCCCTACCTTACAATTCTATCGACCATGTTATATATGTGCTGTTGTTGTTGTCCCTACCTTACAATTTTGTCGACCATGTTATATATGTGGTGTTCTTGTTGTCCCAACCTTACAATTTTATCGACCTTGTTATATATGTGCTGTTGTTGTTGTTGCAACCTTACAGATTTTTTGACCTTGTCATATGTGTGCTATTGTTGTTGTCCTAATTCTTACAGTTTTATCGACCTTGTTATATGTGGGTTATTGTGGTTGTTCCACCCTTACAATTTTATTCACCTTGTTATATATGTGCTGGTGTGGTTGTCTTTATCCATACAGTTTTATCCACCTTGTTATATAAGTGCTGATGTGGTTGTCCCACCCTTACAGTTTTATCCAACTTGTTGTATATGTGCTTGTGCGGTTGGCCTTATCCTTACAGTTTTATCAAACTTGTTATATATGTGCTGGTGTGGTTGTCCTTATCCTTACAGTTTTATCCAACTTATTATATATGTGATGGTGCGGTTGTCCTTATCCTTACAGTTTTATCCAACTTGTTATTTATGTGCTGGTGTGGTTGTCCTTATTCTTACAGTTTTATCCAACTTGTTATATATTAGCGGGTGTGGTTGTCCTTATTCTTACAGTTTTATCCAACTTGTTATATATGTACTGGTGTGGTTGTCCTTATCCTTACAGTTTTATCCAACTTGTTATATATGTGCTGGTGTGGTTGTTCTTATTCTTACAGTTTTATCCACCTAGTTATATATGTCCTGGTGTGGTTGTCCCTATCCTTACAGTTTTATCCACCTGGTTATACATATGTGCTGGTGTGGTTGTCCTTACCCTTACAGTTTAATCCACCTTGTTATATATGTGCTGGTGTGGTTGTCCTTATTCTTACAGTTTTATCCAACTTGTTATATATATGCTGGTGTGGTTGTCCTTATCCTTACAGTTTTATCCACCTTGTTATATATGTGCTGGTGTGGTTGTCCTCATCCTTACAGTTTTATCAACCTTGTTAAATATATGTGCTGGTGTGGTTGTCCTTATCCTTAAAGTTTTATCCACCTTGTTATATATTTGCTGCTGGGTTGTCCTTATCCTTACAGTTTTATCCACCTTGTTATATATGTGCTGGTGTGGTTGTCCTCATCCTTACAGTTTTATCAACCTTGTTCAATATATGTGCTGGTGTGGTTGTCCTTATCCTTACAGTTTTATCCACCTTGTTATATATGTGCTGGTGTGGTTGTCCTTATCCTTACAGTTTTATCCACCTTGTTATATATTTGCTGCTGAGATGTCCTTATCCTTACAGTTTCATCCACCTTGTTTTATATGTGCTGGTGTGGTTGTCCTTATCCTTACAGTTTTATCTAACTTGTTATATATGTGGTGGTGTGGTTGTCCTTATCCTTACAGTTTTATCCACCTTGTTTTATATGTGCTGGTGCAGTTGTCCTTATCCTTACAGTTTTATCCAACTTGTTATATATATATATGTGCTGGTGTGATTGTCCTTATCCTTACAGTTTTATCCAACCTGTTATATTTGTGCTGGTGTGGTTGTCCTTATCCTTACAGTTTTATCCAACTTCTTATTTATGTGCTGGTGTGGTTGTCCTTATTCTTACAGTTTTATCCAACTTGTTATATATGTGGTGGTGTGGTTGTCCTTATCCTTACAGTTTTATCCACCTTGTTTTATATGTGCTGGTGCAGTTGTCCTTATCCTTACAGTTGTATCCAACTTGTTATATATGTGCTGGTGTGGTTGTCCTTATCCTTACAGTTTTATCTAACTTGTTATATATGTGGTGGTGTGGTTGTCCTTATCCTTACAGTTTTATCCACCTTGTTTTATATGTGCTGGTGCAGTTGTCCTTATCCTTACAGTTTTATCCAACTTGTTATATATGTGCTGGTGCGGTTGTCCTTATCCTTACAGTTTTATCCACCTTGTTATATATGTGCTGGTGTGGTTGTCCTTATCCTTACAGTTTTATCCACCTTGTTATATATAGGTGCTGGTGTGGTTGTCCTTATCCTTACAGTTTTATCCACCTTGTTATATATAGGTGCTGGTGTGGTTGTCCGTATCCTTACAGTTTTATCCACCTTGTTATATATGTGCTGGTGCGGTTGTCCTTATTCTTACAGTTTTATCCAACTTGTTATATATATGTGCTGGTGTGGTTGTCCTTATCCTTACAGTTTTATCCACATTGTTATATATGTGCTGGTGCGGATGTCCTTATTCTTACAGTTTATCCACCTTGTTATATATATATGTGCTGGTGTGGTTGTCCTTATCCTTACAGTTTTATCCACCTTGTTATATATATATGTGCTGGTGTGGTTGTCCTTATCCTTACAGTTTTATCCACCTTGTTATATGTGATGGTGCGGTTGTCCTTATTCTTACAGTTTTATCCAACTTGTTTTATATATATGTGCTGGTGTGGTTGTCCTTATCCTTACAGTTTTATCCAACCTGCTATATTTGTGCTGGTGTGGTTGTCCTTATCCTCATAGTTTTATCCAACTTGTTATTTATGTGTTGGTGTGGTTGTCCTTATTCTCACAGTTTTATCCAACTTGTTATATATGTGCTGGTGCGGTTGTTCTTATTCTTACAGTTTTATCCAACTTGTTATATATGTGCTGGTGTGGTTGTCCTTATCCTTACAGTTTTATCCAACTTGTTATTTATGTGCTGGTGTGCTTGTCCTTATTCTTATAGTTTTATCCAACTTGTTATATATGTGCTGGTGTGGTTGTCCTTATTCTTATAGTTTTATCCACCTTGTTATATATGTGCTGGTGTGGTTGTCCTTATCCTTACAGTTGTATCCACCTTGTTATATATATGTGCTGGTGTGGTTGTCCGTATCCTTACAGTTTATCCACCTTGTTATATATGTGCTGGTGCGGTTGTCCTTTTTCTTACAGTTTTATCTAACTTGTTATATATATGTGCTGGTGTGGTTGTCCTTATCCTTACAGTTTTATCCACCTTGTTATATATATGAGCTGGTGTGGTTGTCCTTATCCTTACAGTTTTATCCACCTTGTTATATATATGTGCTGGTGTGGTTGTCCTTATCCTTACAGTTTTATCCACCTTGTTATATATGTGCTGGTGCGGTTGTCCTTATTCTTACAGTTTATCCAACTTGTTATATATATGTGCTGGTGTGGTTGTCCTTATCCTTACAGTTTTATCCACCTTGTTATATATATATGTGCTGGTGTGGTTGTCCTTATCCTTACAGTTTTATCCACCTTGTTATATGTGATGGTGCGGTTGTCCTTATTCTTACAGTTTTATCCAACTTGTTATATATATATATATGTGCTGGTGTGGTTGTCCTTATCCTTACAGTTTTATCCAACCTGTTATATTTGTGCTGGTGTGCTTGTCCTTATCCTTACAGTTTTATCAAACTTCTTATTTATGTGCTGGTGTGGTTGTCCTTATTCTTACAGTTTTATCCAACTTGTTATATATGTGCTGGTGTGGTTGTCCTTATTCTTACAGTTTTATCCAACTTGTTATATATGTGCTGGTGCGTTTGTCCTTATTCTTACAGTTTTATCCAACTTGTTAGTTATGTGCTGGTGTGGTTGTCCTTATTCTTACAGTTTTATCCAACTTGTTATATATGTGCTGGTGTGGTTGTCCTTATTCTTACAGTTTTATCCAACTTGTCATATATGTGCTGGTGCGGTTGTCCTTATCCTTACAGTTTTATACAACTTGTTATATATATGTGCTGGTGTGGTTGTCATTATCCTTACAGTTTAATCCACCTTGTTATATATGTGCTGGTGTGGTTGTCCTTATCCTTACAGTTTTATCCAATTTGTTATATATGTGCTGATGTGGTTGGCCTTATCCTTACAGTGTTATCCACCTTGTTATATACATGTGCTGATGTGGTTGTCCTTATCCTTACAGTTTTATCTACCTTGTTATATATATGCTGGTGTGGTTGTCCTCATCCTTACAGTTTTATCTACCTTGTTATATATATGCTGGTGTGGTTGTCCTCATCCTTACAGTTTTATCTACCTTGTTATATATTAGCGGGTGTGGTTGTCCTTATTCTTGCATTTTTATCCAACTTGTTATATATGTGCTGATGTGGTTGTCCTTATCCTTACAGTTTTATCCAACTTGTTATATATTTGTTGGTGCGGTTGTCCTTATCCTTACAGTTTTATCCACCTTGTTATATATGTGCTGGTGCGGTTGTCCTTATCCTTACAGTGTTACCCACCTTGATATAAACATGTGCTGATGTGGTTGTCCTTATCCTTACAGTTTTATCTACCATGTTATATATATGCTGGTGTGGTTGTCCTTATTCTTACAGTTTAATCTACCTTGTTATATATGTGCTGGTGTGGTTGTCCTTATTCTTGCAGTTTTATCCAACTTGTTATATATGTGCTGATGTGGTTGTCCTTATCCTTACAGTTTTATCCAAATTGTTATATATTTGCTGGTGCGGTTGTCCTTATCCGTACAGTTTCATCCAACTTGTTATATATGTGCTGGTGTGGTTTTCCTTATCCTTACAGTTTTATCCAACTTGTTGTATGTGTGCTGGTGTGGTTGTCCTTATCCTTACAGTTTATTCCACCTTGTTTTATATGTGCTGGTGTGGTTGTCCTTATCCTTACAGTTTTATCCAAATTGTTATATATTTGCTGGTGCGGTTGTCCTTATCCTTACAGTTGTATCCAACTTGTTATATATGTGCTGGTGTGGTTGTCCTTATCCTTTCAGTTTCATCCAACTTGCTGTATGTGTGCTGGTGTGGTTGTCCTTATCCTTACAGTTTATTCCACCTTGTTTTATATGTGCTGGTGTGGTTGTCCCACCCTTACAGTTTTATCCACCTTGTTATACATGTGCTGGTGCGGTTGTCCTTATCCTTACAGTTTTATCCAACCTGTTATTTTTGTGCTGGTGTTGTTGTCCTTATCCTTACAGTTTTTATCCACCTTGTTGTATATGTGCTGGTGTGGTTGTCCTTATCCTTACTGTTTTATCCAACTTGTTATATATGTGCTGGTGTGGTTGTCCTTATCCTTACAGTTTTATCCAACTTGTTGTATATGTGCTGGTGTGGTTGTCCTTATCCTTACAGTTTTATCCAACTTGTTGTATATGTGTGCTGTTGTAGTTGTCCAAACCTTACAATTTCATCTTATTTGTTATATGATTGATATTGCATTGTTATACGTGATATGAACGTAGTGTCGAGACTTTTGCCATATAACATCGTTAGTTTTTAATAGTTACGATTGCGTTCTTATAGACATGTATTGGAGATAGTATCCCTATACAGTTATGTTCTTCTATTTTGTAATATTACTTTGCGTTGTTATCGTCCTTTAACATATGTACCTCATTTTGTTAAACCTTCTGTAATCACAACCAGTTCTTTATTATATTATAAGGCACCTATTGTTTTTAAACCAGATGATACAAGTGTCCTATTTGTTTTATCCCTTTAATATTTTTTCACAAATATCAAAACATGTGAATGACTACTACGTAACCACTATCTAGGGAATTTGTCGTCACATATGGGATAATAAAACCTGTTTGGGTTCCACAAATGGTTGACAAGGCGGCTTTCTTTTCCCAATATTCTTACTAAGTACACTGTACTCTCAACAAAGGTTATAATCCTCATATAGGAGCGGTTAGGCCGACCTATTATGTGAATTATGACGATAAAATATGGACGTGAATTAAACATTTTTCCTATACGAATTAATACGGTAGTAAAATATTTGTCACGTTTCAACTTCAAAATGAATAAACACTTTCTTTGCTATTTCAGGACTGTTTGTTTTCCTGACAGTTATAGCTGGTGGAATTGCAGTGGCTGATTTCCTGAGCATCCAAAAAATAGAATCAGTTATCGAATTTCCGTGGTCAATCTTGTTCTACAGCGTCGGACTGTGCTTTTTATTAGCTTCTGCAGTTCTTTTTTCGATCATTCTTTTAAGATGGGAACAATATAAACATTCATATGTTGGAAAACGATATAGATATAACCAGGCAACCATCGCACCAAGAACCACGGAAAGAGGATCCGAACCCGAGTTTGAACGAAAGCGTACAGAGCATATGTTTAATCGCTACCAACATCCGGGAACATTGGATGAACCAGAGATACGATTTGTGGACCGCAACACTCCAGGTTATAGCGGAAGCCTCCGATACAAGTATGACCAAAACCGAGGCACATTTGTGGGTTATTTTACCGACCTTCGTAACGCAAACATATATTCTTCAATGCCGATAAAGGGAACCCGATGGAGCGATTTTACCCTCGAACGGGAAGGCCAGTTTCCGAGCACTGTAAATTGGCATTCCAAACTGGATAAAGTCTTAAGGGAATCCTATCAACAGCGATTAGATCATTTCAGATTGAGAGATACACACATATAAATCTGAAATACTTAGTATTGCATATACATAGAAAATTAATTTCCTGGCGGTGTTACCATGTTTGTTCGTGATGATATTAATGAACTGTACAATATTAAGAGGATCCAAATTGATGCCACAGAAATATGTATATATACCCAAATAATATATAACTACCCAAACCCTGGGATTTTATTAGCGGGAGATTTGAACGCACGAACGGCCGATATTTTAGATTATATACCTAATGATGATATTTCTTACATGTTTAATGATGGCTCTGTAGAAAATCCTTCAGATAATTTTAATCTTATTTTAATTTTAATTTATGACTTAAAAACTGGTTGCGTTTACTGCTTCTTGAGCCTCACATATATCCGAAACCGTGTTATGACATGTTGCTATGGGTTGAGTATGCTGGGAGAGTAACATGGGCGACTCAAATTAAAGATTTACTGTTTACATATGGATTTGGATATGTGTGGATTGTGCAGTAACGTAGGGGACGCAACCATATTTCTCTCAACATTTAAGCATAGGCTAAATGACTGTTTTTCACAAAAACTACATAGCGATATAGAAACCTCATCGATAGCTACACACTATCAACATAATAAATCTCTATTAACAGTAGAACATTACTTAACTATAGATTTGAATTACAAGCTCAAACGAATTTTAGCAAAATTTAGATCTTCATGTCATGAGCTTATGATTGAGAAAGGTAGACACTTAGCAATCGACAGAGAATTGAGATATTGTCCATTATGTTATAAATCAAATATTTTAGTAATTGAAGATGAGCTTTTTCTTCGAATGAATTTCATGCAGACATATAAGAAATTATTATTTTATGCCATCTTGGCTGATTGATAAGTCTGCTGCATCGTTCTATACAACCATGTTCTCAAAAAAAAGTTTGAAATTATAATAGTTGCCAACTTCTTGTTCCATGCTTTTTAACTGAGAAAGGATCTCTTTAAAAAAAAATGGTGCATGGGTTGGCATACTCAATTTATCATCCTCTTTTAAGATAAAACCTGGGTATTGGATAACTGGTTATTGTTTTGGTTAAAGAATAAGTTTAAATGTAATTCATGAAAAATGCATCGCTTCGAAGACATTCACCGAGCTAATTTACAAAATTTGTCTGATTTTGAATTTATATTTACAAAATGAATATCAACGAGTTTGTTATTTATTTCATATCATTTACCTCCCTTTAATTTTAAATTTTCACATTAAAATCAAACTTTCATAAATGAAGTTGGCAAATACAAATTCTAATCCAGGAAATATTCTTATATGAAACTTGATTTGTTAAATGGCATCTGCTCTGTTAATCTTTAATTTTGTTATTTTGACTTTTCTTCATTACCCAGGTCTTACCTTAAACATATTTCATTAATCATATTATACTTGACACAATCATAACTATGTTGCTAGGTTACTCTCTTGTTCAGAACATGTATGTACAATTTGTATTATGGGCCTGATGCCGGAACTATTGAAATAAACATTTGTATTTGTATTCTAAAAAGATGATGTGAAGGTCATGATACATTAATCAGTCGAACGGGATACACATTATTGATTATAACAAAGGTCTACTGCATGTAATCATGACTTTCTCTAATGATGCTGTTATGGAAGACGTAGGAAGAAATTCCCATTCATATTTAGTATTTTCAAACAGTTATTTTATAAATGTTGTTTGAGATTTTAGAATTACTTAATTCTAGAGAATCCGTGAGTAGTGAGTTCGCATTGCGACTTTTCATAAATCCCCATTCAGTGCAAGCACTGGTTATGATCCAGGAAGCAGAATTGAGAGTGATTAATCTAAGTTGTAAGAACTTGTTTCACAAGCGAAATGAATGTTTGAACTACTTTATAACGATTTACAATTAAGGTAGTTGATTTTTATCCGACGAATGCGTGTTTTATTTTTCAATACTGGATGCTCTTTTTCAAATCCTCTTAGTTATCTACCCCCACTTGTATTGGTTAACTGTATTGTTATATGTACATATCTTGTGTAATGGGTCGCAGGCAATGAAATAATATGCAATAAAACAATGTATTGTATAACATCATGACACGTTGATCATTACCAACGCTTTTCTAGGCAATACGGTAGTTAAAACTTAATATGTTACACCAACATGTGAGGTGGTTATCACTGTTTGATGTTGGACCTGTATTCTTGGAGGCTTTGCAGGGAACTTTATTAATACATTCATTACAGAAATTGGGTTGGTTTACTTTTCGTGATTTAGCTCCATGTTCTCTTTTCACATTGGTTACATATTTATAATGTCGGTTTAATGTAATGAAATGGTCATCATGAAACAACGCATCTCGGAATTTAAAAAAGGTTTTCGTCTTTTTCAAAATAACTTTGCATGACAAAACTTGTCGATTCATCGTTCGTCTGTCCTTAGCGAGGGTATCCTTTTCTTTATTTTACACTTTTCAAAGGTATCATAAGCATTATATTGTTGGAACACTTTTAGATAGGTATAAAAATTGGTAAAACGGTGGCATAGGAGCATAGCCTATTTGTCGTTAGCGTCTAGTCAGGTGAAACTCCTGTCTAAATTAAATGTAATTTCTCTAGTTCTTTAAACATTATGAATGTCGGGTTTCCTTTCAGAATTGAATGTTATTACTTTCGGACATTTACCATTATCAGGATTGGGTATACATGTACGTACCATCGATGTATGCCTTTGATTATGTTGAAAATGGTGTTAGACCCGATTCAACATTTCGATTTCGTACTTGCTGCACCCTTATACCTTTCTTTTACCAAAGATACAGACGAACATGAGCAGAGACACCGCCATAAGATGGGTGGTCGGCAAATCACAAATTAATTGATAACAAATTATCCTAATGCAATGGTATTTCCCAATGGGAAAGAAGAATTATGATTTTTCATAGAAATCAATTCAACTGATCCAAAACCATGGAGATAGATTTGATTGTGTGCGTTAGACAGGTACAATATTACCACCAACGTCTCGACGGAGAAAAATACGGATATGAGAGACTCTGATTTATTAGCGGAGAAAAAGTCTTAACCATGAGGGCGTGTCACGGTGGTGATGTTTTAGTATTTTCTTAATACTCCAAATAGTTTTTTCATATTTACAATCGTTTTGGCTGAGTTGCTATCCCATAACTCAAAATTATTCTTTGCTCATACTTTTTTTTTATTCATTATTCATTTTTATAATCTGATTATAGTTTAATCATTCATACTTGTATTAGTCATACAGAATGGTTATTCTAGATGTATCGAACGGTTTGTATTACATTTGATTTCGTGCCTTTAATGACCAGGGTTAATTATCTAGGCATTGGTGTAGCTTTTACTTTTAATTAACATTCTTTGTTAATCTATATCACAGCTTATGAAGCGTTTTATTTGGTGACTCGTGGTGGATACATCTATATGGTATTTTTTAAACTAACAACAGCATCATTTTAGGGTACTATACAAAGCGCAAACATCTTATTAATGATATTAAACCAACTCATTTTTTTTTATTTATTTATTTTTTTTATCATGGAGATGATTATCACGCGCAATTGTAAATTCAACCGTTTTAAACGCTGATTTTGAGTTTCATTACGTTTGCACTTGACTTCTATTATGGTCTTCGTTTGTATTGGCCAGGCGGATGATTTACACATTATACCTGGAGGAGGTATCCGATAGTGAAGGATGACTGGGTCGATCAAACGTACGGTGTAGTGTCGGATTATTATAAAGGCTTCTGAGCATTTGAGCAAAAAGCTCCCACGATATAGAAATTTAGTATTACCAATCAGATTGATATATTTGAATACGGAAGGATAGTCAGTTAAAAGATAGATGGACAACGTTGAGAGCCATGAATCAGACCTTAACCCAGATCATGCACAGGCCTCAATTAACGGAGTAGGACACACTTTGGGTTGTTTTTATCATACAAACACCAAGTGGATCATTATCTCTATTGGTCGTCTCTACTCAATATCAGCGATATACACCAGACTAATCCTTTAAAAAATTACAAAAGATAGAAAGCTGTGTTTATGTTGATACTAATAGCAAATAATTTATTCAAAGATTTCTTTCCTTGATATAAGATTGGCTGAGTATTATCGCCGACATATTTTACTGGTCACAGTTTCAGTGGTATCAAAACAATTATCTAGATTGGTAAGTGTAACTACAGCTCCTGGTTGAAATTGAAGAAAATAAATTGTTGATAACGATGAATATATCGTTTAGCATCAAACTTTTTATTAAACTTTTGCTATATCAGATTATTGTTTTGCTACAGTTATAGTATTATCAGTTGTCAAAAAGATTGCTTGGTTGTCGGTCTTTATTGTCTGTCTCTTATAACAGACAACATGCAAAGTGCAGTCCTTCTTGACCAGGTAAAGCCTAAAATGACAGGAATTTTATATCTTTAACCTAGAATAGCATTTAGGGCATAACTAGTAAAGATAACTAGGCTACACCCATTGATGTTCTGTAGTCAGGGTAAAAAAGGTGGTGCCAACACAGATAAGTGGGCCTTTAAACATCTCGTATAACTTTCCATGTGGCCTTATTGTCTAAACAAACGATGTTAAAACGAAAAATTTGGGAACAAATCGATATTTTTATAACAATCATTTAATACAAGTACACGAAGAACTTAATTAATCTTAACAAAAACGTATAAAGTGTTTATTGGTTGTAAAAGGAGTAATGTTAACCGCTTAATTATTGCTTATCATGATATACTTACCAAATTTATCTTTTAATTTCATCAATTGTTGGTTTTGTAGTTTGATCAAAGTGTAGTACAACAAACATGTATACATGCAGGTAAACCTAACATCACAGCTAGAATTGTCGCATGCTTTATAAATACAATCGCATTCAAGTTTTGTATAGAATTGTTTTAAGAAAAATGCTTAAAGGCTCAAAAAAGGAGATAATTAGAAATGAATTACTAAAAACATATATAGAGTTCTTTTATTATTTTCATAAAAGCCATGACAATTAATTTACGAATGCATTGAGACCCTATTGAATAGACTCCTTTAACATAAGTTATTTTGTGCTTAAAATATAGTAGTCTCCAATTCAATCGTTTTTATCAACAACTTGTTTGTTTACATATAAAAAAAACGAATACTGATTGGTCGATTCAAACATTTTTGTATCAACTGTCAAGGTTAGGGGTGCAGAATCACACAATTAAACTGGTTAATCTGGGTTTTTTCTTGTTGGCTTTCACGTTTAAGTTGTGCTGATGGTTTTTTTTGGTGATAACTATTTGAATCTGACAAAAAGTTTCCCACTTGATATAGTTTTATATAGCATTAATCTCCTTTTATCTGCCTTTAATGCAGAAAGCGTGGTCTTACTTTCTAGATTTACCGACTGGCACGTAGAACTAAAACTTGAATGAATTATATTTGCAACTTTGACGCCATTAACGATGTTAATTTTGATAATCCTCACAACAAACACTATTAAACCATCTGTATATATATATATATACGCTCTGCGTGATCAAGAGCACTTGTGGAATGGGTTTGTCGGCATGCAGTGCTGTTTCATTTTCAAGCCAATTTGTCAATGATACAATGCAATATAACCGTTTTATTTTCAGTTATTTAGACATCTGGCCCCATTTTACAAGTATATCTTCACAGTTATTGTACATGAACAGGTCTAATGCAAACGTTAAGCCAGAAATATCTCATGAAGACCTCAGCATATACAAAACAAAGAATGATTCAACTGAATATCTTATTTCACTATACATCCTTCTTACACCGTATAAGTCTTACGAATTTCGCAAGCTCCCAACAAACATAAAGTACAGACTTTGTCCTGTATATAAAGACAAAACTCTAGCGGGGTAACAGGCTATTCCCTGTTACGAAATCATAACTTTAGCGGTCTGTTACAGACTATTCTCTCTACATATATCATACGCCCAATTTTCACCCAGATAAATTTGTCCATTATGAACATCGTTTTTTAGCATTATGTATGGTTTGTATAAAAGTGTCAGCTCATTCAAATTCAGGATCTTTATCCAAAATCTTCGGCCAAGTTTTCCATATAATGCATTAAGATTTGATGAATTGTTTACATTTAGTACTCGTCAACAAAATTTTGAAAAACATGATTGAATATTTTGACATGGTCTGCTACCCCTCACCTCTCCAGAAAAATTAAGAATTGGTATAATATAAAGACCTATTTTAGCGGTCTGTTGGAGACTACCCCGGTAGATAAATATATGTTTTAGCGGTATGTTTATATAAAGACATAATTTTAGTGGTGTGTTATAGGATATTCCCTGTACATAAAAATATAATCTTAGCGGTATGTCACAGACTATTCCCTTTTTTTTTTATAAAGAAATATTTTTAGCGGTATGATCCAGACTATTCACTATATTTAGTAAGACATCTTTATCGGACTTACAGGCTTTTTTCTGTATAAAAAGGTATTATTTTAGTGGTCTACTACAGACTTTCCCTGCGATATAAGGACATATATTTTCTGTTTCTTACAGGCTTTTTCCGGTATGAAAGACATGACTTTAGCGGTCTGTAACAGACTTTTATCGGTTCAATTCAATCTCTGTATTGCCTCCTTTACAGAAGATAAATCAAAGTATAAAGATTTCTTTTACAAAACATAAATATAGAAATGAGAAGTATATATAAACATGAAAATATGAAAACCAATTAGGAAAGAAACCCACAAGAAACGATTCCTCGTAGCACACACATACCCCTCACACACACTCCCACCCTCACCCCCACCCCCACCCCCAAACCCTTTCCCCTCACTCACTCACTCACTCACTCACACACTCACTCACCCACTCACTCACTCACTCACTCACTCACCCCCTCACTCACTCACTCACTCACTCACTCACACACTCACACACTCACACCCACACACACACACACACACCCACACACACCCCCACACACATCTGTACTGACAACAACATCTGTACTGGCAAACATATATGTACGGACAAACACATCTGTACGGACAAACACGTCTGTACGGACAAATACATCGTTACGGACAAACACATCTGTACGGACAAACACATATGTAGGGACACACACACACACACACATATGTACTGACAACAACATCTGTACTGGCAAACATATCTGTACGGACAAACACATATGTACGGACAAACACATATGTACGGAAGAACACATCGTTATGGACAAACACATCGTTACGGACAAACACATCTGTACTGACAACAACATCTGTACTGACAAACATATCTGTACGGACAAACACATCCGTTCGGAAAATGCATCTCTATGGATAAACGCATCTGTGCGGTAAAAGGTAAAATATATATTCATGCTTTTAAAATCTTGTACAATGGATAACTTTCTTTTGTTAAATAAGAATGTACAGTCGGAAATATATTGAAATTCGTAGCTAGTAAGGTTACTGTTGCAAATATTGCTTTTTCCGTCATCTAAAAGGATACTTTACGCATGTTCCACCGTGATGGACAACGCAAATCTCCCTTTTTTGATAAACTGTCCAAAGGCAATTAGGCATTCTTGGATTCTCATGGAAAACACAAACCAAATGCATGGTGAACGGGCTATTTTGTTTGTTCACGCCGATATAGTTTAACCCTGTCGCGAATATGGAAATGTAGGACTTACAAGAGGTATTTGAGACAACAAAAATAATTATAAATTGTAAAACATAAACCATAGCATTAAGTGACATTGTTAACCGTTAGAATGCTGGGTCATTTTCTAAAAATATATTTTTGTGTAGTCTGCTGTCCAAAGCTTGAAATATCTACTTAATTTTGATGGGGAAAGAAACTCAGAGTAGCAAACCGGTTGGATCCCTGGTCAGTCGATAATGTACTTTTCAACTGACCTGGATCTAATCTGTTTGCATAAACATGAAGTCAGATAATTGAGTTATTGAAACGACTTAATAGACTTATCGTTTTAACCCTTTACCAAACGCCAAATTTTCGACTGTCCCAAATTCAAAGAGATTACAGACAACCTTTCAAAATGTGATGAAATTGAAAAGCAATCTTCGGATAGGACAGAAAACATTGTCGGAAAAGGAGAAATTGCTCGTTACGAGCAATTTCTCCTTTTCTCACAGTGTTTTCCAGAGTCGTCTGCAACAAAGTGGTCAAATGTCGTTATCTTGTGGTAAAGTTTATGAGTTAACTTATTATATCAATATGAATTAGCCATTATAACGATTAATAAATCATTACATTATATTGACATACTAACGCATGTTAACAAGTGATTTTACAAATACACTGTAGGTGGTTTGTAATCCATCATCATAATATATACATAGATTTAATAATCTAGAGTCAAATCCTTCAAAGAAAATCATTTTCAAACAGTCCAAGTATATATATTATGCTCAGCAAAATAGAAATAGAATAACACCTTCAAATGAAAAGCTCTTCTGTAAATCCATGTCTTTGTTAAAATGTTTGTAAAATTGCTATATAATATGTTATGTTTATAATACAATACATCTCATTATGTTTATGTTATGTTATATACTGGCAATAACATGTTGACAAAAAAAGACAAAATCCATTGTATGCATAAAACACTTTACCAAACAATACATATTGATTGGTTAAATTTTCACGTTAAACAACTTAATGAATAACTCATTTCAACGATTTACATGGACGTTAAGCGATAAGTATGTCCTTAGGGTATGGCTAAACAGCGGATATGGCCCATATCCGCGGATATGGAATTCGGTCTGCGGATATGACTTTTATTGTGGAATAAAAAGTTAAGTATGATCAAATTGAATGCAATAACTATTCGTAATAGTAAATAAGTATAAAATATCACCCCTAGATATACTTTGAAGAAATTTAATGCTTTGTTGCTGTTTTTGTTGATCTTTCTCAGGGGATATGACCCATATCCGCGGATATAGAAATCGGTCTGCGGATATGACGTTTATTTGGGAAATAAAACAAAAAGTATGGAAAAAATTTCATACAATATTCATTTAGAATAATAAATAAATATCAAATGACACCCGTAGATGTACGAAAGAAATAATTCGATACTTTGAAGCTGTTTTAGTTGATCTTTCACAGCGGATATGGCCCATCTCCGCGGATATAGAAATCGGTCTGGGGATAAGACATTTATTTGTGGAATAAAACATTAACTATGGTAAAGTTCAATGAAATAATTATTCATCATAGTTAATTATTATGAAATATCACCCTTAGGTATACTTTGAAAAAATTTGATGCTTTGTTGCTGTTTTTGTTGATTTTTCTCAGCGGATATGGCCGCGGATATGACCCATATCCGCGGATAAAGAAATCGGTCTGCGGATATGACTTTTATTTAGGAAATAAAACAATAAGTATATAATATTGTCATACAATATTCATTTAGAGTAACAAATAAATATCAAATGACACACTTAGATGTACAAACGAAATAATTCGATACTTTGAAGCGAATACGTTAGTCGTCAAAACAGGTTAGCAATGCTTTATGACACGTAAGGCGTTAGTTCGACTTAAATATCTCGCTAAAAGGACTTATTTACTTGTCATAAAAGCTTACCAAATCGTTGCGGGATAGTAAGTTCGTTATAACGAGACAGTAGTCGTTATTACGAGTTAGCAAGTCTTTATAACGATTTATATAAACATTTTGTCATGATTATCTCGTCAAAAAGACTTACTCGTTTTAACAACATACCAAGTCGTTACAAGGTAAGAAAGTCGTCATGGAACGAGACAGCAAGTCGTCATAACCAGCCTTAACGAGTAGGTTATTATTTCAACTTTATTGTCTCTCACTTGGTAAACGACTTAGCTATCTCGTTAAACAACTTACTTACTTTTTAAACGAGATCATACACGTCACCTATGTGCCATCGTAATTTACTCATTCCCGTATTTAAACGTTTTTACTAAAAGTAACAGCAAACAACATCGGAAGGCATTTTGGCGCACAGAGGACCTGTTTCTGTTGTGAAAGCTCTTGATAATTAAACATCAACATGCATAAATGGGCGAAACAATCAATGTGAACATCCTGTCACAATGATCCGTGTAAGTGTTTCCTGCTACACAATTAATTGAATTAGGATTTGGTTTGACATGTTAATTTCGGGGAGTTTTATCAATTAAATTGCTAATATAGAAAATCAAAGCGGTTTTGTGACATTTAATTTTTGGGAAAACTGCATGCAATCAACTAAAGTTCCAATTGGGAGTGCCCATGAGGCGAAAAAGTCATGTTAAGGTCTGGTGTCTTGTCCAAGGACACTAGATGAACGAAAGTTAAGTCACGAATAGGTGTTAATACAAATTAGATATTATATCCTAGTTAACCGATGTTTCCTAAAATAATACAGAAGACCCCTTCCATAATGGGCTCAAGATAAACCGATATTAACACACAACTTATGAAAAAAGCTTACCTCAATATGATCTTTGTCGGTCTTCCTTTATTTTGAAATAAAGACAACTATTTTTAGATAGAGTAAATACTGCACATCCTTTCAATCACGGATATGAGGAAATATATTTTCTTTAAGAAAAACTTTGTCGAATGATCTGCGTTATGTACCGCATTATGTCATGCGAGTTGAACAATATCCTTGTTTGAATAATATCGGGTAACAAAGCCTCGTAAATGTGAAATAGTATACCCGAAATGCATGCATTATATATAAAGGGATTAATGAAAGATCGAAGTAATTGCACTTTTGAGAAGGACTTGCTTTAGTCTTGCATTCATTCCCTGATATGTTTTGTTTTACATGTTTTGAAAAAGATCTAAATACATTTTGCGTCTTGCAGCGGACGACTTTCAAAACGCATTGTGGCATAATGAGAAATTGCTTTTTGCAACTTTCCAAAAGCATTGTCACAAAACGAGAAATTACTTGTGACAAGCAATTCTTTCGTTAAGTCGTGAACTCATAAATATACTCACTATATTAAAATGTCATTTAAACACAGCTCCCTGATGAATTTATATTTTAAAACGCTCATGGGAGAAGTCTCAAGAAGCAAAAATAAATAAAAATAAATCGTTCATGGCGAGAAATTTCTGGTTTTTGCCGGAACATTTTCATTTATTAGTTCCTTTGTATTTATGTTTTTTTAAATAGCATTTATGGTTTTTTTCCCTGCCTGGTCACACTATACTGTATGACGTAAAATGTGTACAATTTAACTCCGCTTTGTAGTTCAGGTATAATTTGCATATAGTCTATCAAAAGCAATCTTACTATTATTCATATTGTATTGTATATAAAAGATGTGCAGAAACCCATAGTCGAAATATGATACATTTTCCTTCCACTGCGTTTACCGAATCATTCAGTGTCTATTTTTGAAAGATATTTATCTTTATATCTTTGCATCGTTTATTCTAATTCGATTCCTTTGGGGCTTAATTTATTTCATCTCAGTTATTCTGACAATGTTTCAGGGCGTATCTTATATAAGTACGGCTGTTGTGCAGTTAGAAGGAAAATAATTCTTAACTTTTAAACTACCTGACATCTTTGAGCAAGCCCCTTTAAACCTATGTGTAACATTTCCTTTATAAATACATGTACGTCATTCATATATCTATTGTTCTTTCTTGCAAATTTAACCTACTATATTGTCGAGACATGTTAGATTTTAATACATTTTTCACATTTCGGGTTAACCATTCGTGAAAGCGATAATAATAGGCAGTTTTATTATATTCCTATCAGTGAAATACTGGGATTTCTCAGTGTATTAATTTTTGATTTTGTCACAGTGAATATGTCACTAGTGAGGATATCAAAAAGTCATATCATCACTAGTGATGATATAGGTTTTGACGGAACTACTTTCGTTTACCATTCCTTTGCATTAAAGTCATGGCTGCATTTTTGCACACGGCATTAAAATGCTTGTATTCTAAAATGTATCCATACGCGTGAGTGACGTCATAGGATACAAGAATGACGTTATGGGCGTTATTAACTGCTTTGCTCCTCCCATTTTATATTCCATTTGGCGTTTATGAAGGTATTTTGGCAAATATATTTTCTATAGTGGAATAAAATGAAAAGAATAATCAACTCCATTCGATTGATATCAGAAATATGTCACTTGAGTGGGTTATCATTCATGTAGAAAAAACTCGTTCTTCGAAATCGTTTTTTTTTAACCTGATAACAACCCTCTCTCGTGACATAGTTTTGATATCAATCGAAAGAAGTTGATTATCCTCTATACATCATGGCTTTCCAGCGATTCATAAGTACGAGGCTTTGGCTACGGAGAATTTACCGAAGGCACCGTTTCAGATCTTTCCTGGGACCCCGAGTCATAAATTCTCCACCTTAACTATGGTTAGAATAATTGTAGTATTCCATTATAGGACCATCTTTCTTTAAACCTTTACCAAGCACCAAGTTTTCGACTGTCCCAAATTGAAAGAGTTTGCAGATGACATTTCAATACGTGATAAAATTGAAAGATAATTATTCTGATAGGGCCGAAAACATTGTGGGAAAAGGAGAAATTGCTCGTCAAGAGCAATTTTTCCCTTTCTCACAATGTTTTCCAGAGTCTTCGTCTGCAACAAAATGTTGTGAAATGTCATTGTTGTTTGGTAATGGGTTAAGCAAAATTTAGTACATTCAAAAGGAATTTGACTTTATTTTGCATGTAAACGTCGCTCTAGACTTCGTGATAAGCAAAGAAAAATACTTGACCTGCTACTTATTCAAAAATATAAACAAATGTCTTGCCCTTTTGAATTTTTAACCCTTAGAATGCTGGGTAATTTACTAAAAATAGTTTTGTGTGTGGTATGCCTCCCAAAACCTTAAATAATTGCTTAATTTTGAATAGGAAAGTTACTCAGAGTAGCAAACAGGTTAGATCACAGGCTAGACGCGAATTCATTCTGCAGTTTGCATGGATCTAACCTTTTTGCATAGGCATGAAATCGGTCCCAGCATTATAAAGGTTAAGTATATTCAAGGGTTGTATATCAGGAAGTATTAAAAGTTCATGCACTAACTTTTTTCGTTTACTATCTTTTATCTAACTAGGGCTATTTACTTTCCAAGCGATATCTAAACTGTTTTGTCTTTTAATCATTTAGATAGCGTTCTTTTTTTTATTTTTAGCGGAATTCGAAATCGACTGATAAAGAAAAAAATAAATATGTTCTCCAACTTTAATTTAGTAACAAGATAGACAAGTTTATTGGTAATCAAATCTTTATGGCTAAGGTTTGCAATAAGGAAAAACTACAGGGTACACATAACGATATACCTTCATTAATTGAATCATTCATGCTTGTGTATTGAATTTCAAATCCAAAGAACAATAACGAATGTTCTTGGCCTGTTTCGGATCATAACAAAGGCAAGGGTAAAAATGATATGTTTCACAATATTGATCATGAGCGTGAAAGCATATTGACTCGAATACCAGATCCATGCTTGAAAAAAGGGTATTCTTGGTGATATTCAGGAGAAACAGTAAAACTACTGATAAATTGTGGAAAATGGTAGTTCGTTAGATCTGCATATATACAGTGTATGTAGCAAGGCTTTTTCCGTTATATAACCGACTCCCATAAAAGGCATCTTCCCAATTGGAAATTTCTTTAAAAACATGCAGTTTTCCCAAAAACTCAGTCATTCCAGATTTTAGGCTTCCCAATTCAGCAATTTCAGCGATAAAATTTCCCAAATTCAACAGGCTTGGGCCTCTTCCCAATTAAAGGGAAAAAAAGCACTGTATAGCTGCGAATTGGACGACTAATTAGCAGTTATAAACCGCATTCCATATTGTATCAGTTGTAAGTAAAAAAGAACGATTTTCATCGCAAGACACTACATATACACGTATAAACTGTATAGTAGCTAACATTAAACTCATCCCCTTACTCATGTATAGCTGCAAATAAGACGAATTATATATGTTTTTTCTATAAAATGACAGTTTCCATTGTAACCATATTTGAAAAATATTTATATAGATGACTAGAATATCTTCAAACTTGAAAGATAGAAGCTTGGTGCTTGATAAGCATGAAACATATATATAATTATTATATATTTTTTGATAGAATACCCTGTAATATCAGTGGATTATCACAGGATATTTTCACTGTTTCAAAGTGTGTGATTATCAGGAACTACTTTTTTCCCCATGGGACACCCCAAAATATAAGAAACACAAATCTAAAAATAGGATGTTTATTCTAGAAGTAAAAATCAATAAAAAGTAATTTAATATTTCAAATATGACCACATTGTTAATATCTACAGAGCTGTATAATACTTTTAAATAAATTCATATTTTCAAAAAACATTTTCAGACCGTTTTCATTAAGTTATATGTTGGCAGATTTTTTATAAACACAAAACTTGACAGATTGAATACTGTTTATTGCACTATAGTATCGTCTGCATCACTGTAGTGCATCACTCTAGTACGATTCACCATAGGCATGGAAAACTCCAGCAACAGTAAATGAGGTAGATCCCGAAAGTTTGGATGACATTCTTTTGAATTTTTTAGATACAGAGGAATACGGTGATTTTAGTCTTTCGTCAAGAAACTTCAGAGCAGTTGATCCAAATAACTTTTTGTTAGAGAATGAACATGTGAACACCAAAAGAAAAACAGATGGCGATATGAGACTGTTCAACTGATTCTTTATGTCAAAAAACATCACAATTTCACCTCAGCTGATGCCACCAGATCGCTTGAATGAGATGTTATGCCAATTTATATTGGCAGTAACCAAAAAGGATGGAACAGAATATGAACCGTCAAGTCTCAAAGGGTTTATAAGCAGCATTGATCTTTTTTTTTTTTTTTAGAAATAAAGGAAACTCCCATGTCCATTTATAAAGACAAAGAATTTTAAAAGTGTAGAACAGTTTTAACAATAAAAAACAACAGCAACTGAAGCAAATGGGCCTAGGCAATAAACCTAAAACAGATGTTGCAATAGACGAAAGTACACTTGACCAACTCTACCATGCAGATACCCTTGGAGATAACACTCCAAGGGCTCTTATTCACTCAATGCGGCTGATCTGCACAATTTTATTTTTGGAATGAGAACAGGAAAAGAGTGCCATGACCTCTGTTGGGGGGGACATACAGCTCGAGATTGAACCAGATAGTGGACTAGAGTTTCTTCAATACAACAAAGAGCGACACACAAAAACCAGATATGGTTTTAATCGCAGATATACAAGGTAGGGAGGGCCACATACTTTTTTTCTCATAAAATATCACTAACAAAATGCATATAGGGTAACTAAAAGTTAAACTATTTCCAGCATGTTAGATAAATGACTGTTCTATAGTCAGAAGAACTAAGAAGAAAGTAAAAAAGAAATGGTTCATAATTTTGGTTGGAGATCATTGTAGTAAAAGGATGAATTGCAATATACTTTTGTTCTAAATCATACCTTTACGGATTCAATTTTCATACACATGCATCAGATAACTTTGGTACAATTTCAGACAAATAACAAACTTATTTCTTATCTATATATACAATTCTTATTAAATTTCAAAATGAAAAAAAATCTACATCTTTGTAAAAGATTGTTGTTACAAATGCAAAAAAAAAGTCCAAAAACTGAAAGCTGATGCAAGTATGAGGAATGAAAATCAAACGTATTTTTGAAATATTGGTTTGCAAAGAATTTGGATTTATTTTTATTGCTCATGCAAAGCAAGTTTTAAATGTTTGTGTTAATGGTGTATCAAAACAATATACCTGACAGAGTTAAACTATCATGAATACAATCTCTTTGTTTGTGAACTAATATACTCTAAATTATTTTGACTTTGTATCATATGTCAAGTATGTGTAGATAAAATCATTTCAACTAGGAGCAGGAATACAAAATCGTAGAATAACACCATATAGGTAAACAGCTTATATGTCAAATATCATAGTTGTTGACACTTTGCCTCATATCAACTCTTTTTGGCCTATAAGTAGATAACTTAGGCACAATTCAATATCACAAATGAAGAAATTGGTATAAATAATCATTTCTTTTAGTCACAAATGCTTTTATTTCTAATTAAACTCATCAAAAGAACATAATTTTCTGTGTTAATAGGTGTCATATTCTGTGAACAAGAGGATTTAATGTGACAAATAATGTCTTTCCTTTTATAAGCAATACTCACTTCCTCAGATTGTATCAGAAAAAAATTTTTTTGAGGGAAAAACAAAGTTATTGAGAAAATAGAATATTTATCCTGTAAGTAAAATGACTCTTGATTTGTTATCAGAGGGTTTCATTCTGGTGTTTGTTTCGACCTTGGTCATAGGTGGTTGCATCTGGGTGGATTCTCCCTGTAGAAACAAGTAAAAATAGTATTTAATTGTTATATAATTGTTACATGAGCAAAGGTTGCTGCATAAGGTACAACAAAATAAGGATTGATGATTCAGTAATTGTGTTATTATATACTTTAAGTTTGACCAACCCCTTACAGTAACTAGTTTGAGAAAACCAAAAGGAAATCAAGGGTTAGGTTAAAACTCATTGAAAAAAAATGATATTATTTTCAGTAAAATATCTTTTGAGTAAGAGAAATATCAAGATTGTGAAAATTATATCATATTTAAAACAGCCCCACATTTGACAAAAATACAGAAACATCATATTTGTTCAAATTGAAAGTCAATATTTCACAATGTAAGTGCAAGAAAATGGTATAAAGATAGTGATGAAAACATCAAGGATGCAATTCTTTGTCACAATTATCCCTTAAATGAACACCATTTATTTGAAGACAATAGGGGTTAAAGGTTGATATCACATTTTGCTTTATTTTCAGTGCAAGAAAAAGGCTTATTCAGACTTTACAGGATGAAAACATCCCAGCAAATCAGATTGTTCAAGTTTCAGGCTACAGAAATATCAACTCTTTAAACAATTACAATGTATAGCCATTTGAACAATGAGCAGAGTAGATCGATTTCTAACATTCTTTCAAAGAGAAAATCGCCAGCATCTACAGCATACTTTGGTTCTGGTTCTCAAGCTCATTCCAATCAGGTTGAAAACTTTCACCAAGAGACTATTTGTATAACTGGTTTATTTAGTGGAGCTAATTTCCAGGGTCCTGTAACATTCAACTTCACTAACAATTCCGATACCCAAACATTATCCCACATGGTGAGCATCAGCGAAGAAAGCAGACCAAGTTATGCAAAGCGTTTCAAAAGAATCAGACCTTTTGCACTGGATAGTGACAGTGATTAAAACTGGACAGTGTCATGATCATCTACAAAGAGCACTGAATGACAATTGTTTGGTTGTTAGTAGGGTGGCCAGGGAAAGTGGCGACAGTTTCGTTTTGTTTTCGCACCTTCTTTGGCGTAATGATGTTCTTTATTTATAACATAAGTTACATGTGGTTTTTCTTGTCATTTATTCTTTTTTTCCTAAACTGATTAAAGACTAGTTCACAGTTCATCTTGTTTGTTATTTGGCAAGCAGCCATGTATTTTTTCCAGAAAGATCAAATAAGTTAGGTTATATGCGGTAGAACCATAAGCGTAATAGCTATGGTCTAGATTATGCCATACAGTTAAGAATAATTAATATGGCATGTCTATCACACATCATACATGAAAAAAAAGTCATGTCTTAATTTAATAGATCGTGATTGAATTTGTATGAAAAAACAAACATGAAATAATCCGTTCAAAAAGAAATGTTGCAAGATAATTGTAAGAAGTGAAATCAAACAAATAATTCATAGTATCAAAACCATTCAATAAAAGTTGATATATCATTGGGTATCTATATCATTCATCTAAAAAAGGGCGAAACCACACATGTCGGGTAAAATTAGGGCGGAACATCAAGGGTACTAACGGTAAAGAACGGCTGTTAATAATTCCTCACCTTCTTGAGATGAAATCCTTAGCTGTTTCGGCTATCGTATATCTGTTTTGTTATGTGTTTCCTTCTCTCACTGTCCCAAATACACTGCATGAAATGTTTGGATGTAGGTATCTGGACACGAACCTCAACCGTCAACGTTAATGCACATGGCACTCAATCTCTGTCCCATATGATAAATGCTGGCGAAGCTAGTTGACCCATTTCAGTTGTAAAATGCTTCATACCAATGGGAAGTCCTACTCTTTGTGGCGCCGGTAATGAATTGTCTTCCATCGGCGTGATGTTCGAAGTTATAAAACTTTTCAAGGCAAAGAAATACTTATAAAGTATATAATAAATAGAATTTTTTTTGTCGGTGTAAGATCGTGAAAATATAGCTCTTAAGGTCACACGATGAAATAGATTCCGATCTTACACCGAAAAAACAAACAAATAACCTCTATTTGTTAATATTCTTTTTATATTTTTATGGATGATATGATTATTCTTTGAAAAAAAATGCGTACAGTAAATAACATCCGAATAAAAACTTTTATCCGACTACTATGCAGGTACCTCCTCGGTTACGTATTTATCATGTCCCTTGAATGCGCAGATGAAGTGCGGAGAAAAAAACTACCGAGAACGTCCTTAAGTCAAATATTTTGGGTTTTTTTTCACAGAATGTTATAATGGAGCGAGGAGAGAGTCCAGGGGTAAAGGCTGCCAAAAGAATGAAAAATAAGTACCTTTCACCTCGAAGCAAATCATGTCGGGCAAGAAGGGCACTCATCGACATCGAGAAAATCAGGTACCAATAAAATATGCAGCTGAAAAGCATGATATTTCATATGGCTATCTTTTCAGGCGATATTCAAGTGAAGTAGACATATACAATCGTTAAGGCCCGGAAGCTGTATTTAGGAAAGAAGAGGAGGCCGTGGCAAAATGGCTAAGTGAGCTATCTACGAGGGGAATTGGATTGAAGCCCGGAGAATTGTTTGACTTTGTTCAGGACATCATCACACAAAAAAAACAAACATACTCCATTCAAAGACAAAAGGCCGGGATGTGACTGGTACTATGCATTCTTAAATAGAAACAAACGCATTGTCTCAATGAGAACTGAAACTGCCTTGGAAAATTCTCGTGCAAAAGTTACCAAAGAAAGTATAGACTTGTGGTATGTTAATTTTAAGAAGTTTCTGGTAAAATCTAATCTCATTGACCAGCCGAAGCGAATATATATTTGCTGATAAGAGTGCATTTGCCATGGGTAGTATTGCTGGACGTGTACTTGGGCCGACCAAGGAAGGTCCAGGTATATCTCAGGTCCCACATATGGCAGGGAGGAGTAAACCACGTTTTACTTTGATGTACTATGCAGGGGCTGATGGCTCCATGCTGCCCCAATTCCTTATCTTTCCGAAGCCGAAACCAACCCTTTGACTGGTGCCCAAGATGGCAGCAAGATTGTGTACTCTTAAAAGAGATGGATGGATGGGGCTACCTTCCTCATTAACATCAACCATTTTCATAAAAATGCTTCTCAAGAAAGGCCAGCTGTCCTGTTGGTGGATAGTGTTAGTAGTCATGTCAGCGTGTCAGCCAAGAGCAAGGGGGTAGAGCTGTACAAGCTTGTCCTAAACGCAACCCATCTAATGTGGCCTCTTTTTGGGCCTATCAAGCAGAAATGGCACAACGTTGTCATAAATCACAATACCGCAATAGGACATCTCCTGGAGAACTGATTGGCAAACAAAACTTTGCTAAGAAGCTAAAAGAAATATTCGATCTTGTCTACAAGCCCCTGGCGGTCAAAAATGCCTTCAAGGCAGCAGGCATTTATTCAATTGACTCAAGTGTTAATACTTAAGAGAAAAATGAAACCTGCATTAGCATTTATTACTTCGGTTGAACAATCTGATAAAGATGCAGAAGAATCGACAGAATCAAAAGAAGATATCATGAATGGTACAGCTGCTGCATTAAAGGCACTCGATAGAGCTCTGCCAACACTCATACGAAAAAGATATATGACAAGATTAGAAGATGATCTTCTAATTTAGATGGATATAACATAGAGGGCTCGTCACCCTGCTTCGATGTATACAAGAAGCTAATGCTGGGGACAAAAAGGAAGCATCAGTCAAGAAAAGCTACAGCAACGGTTACAATAGCTGACTTGGACCCAAAAGGACAGGCAGAGCTAGCCGCTTTAAGTCAAACTACTACCTTTAAAGGAAATATTGCAAGGCTACAGCTGCTAGCTGAAGCAGCCTCTGCACAAGTTGCTAAAGATGGCCTTAGGTTTTCCCCAGAAGCCACCAAACATATACCTTCAAATGTGTGAGTGTCATCAGTGATTATAGAATAACTACATTTCCCAAAATGTAAAACTGCCAAATAGGTGCGAAGTCGGCTGCTACCACTCTTGCTGTCAATCTAACCAGTCCTGAATCTATGCGTGTAGTGGCTCTCAAAGAACTAGAGAGCATACGTATATTTAGTCAAAAGGCGAAAAGGGCAAAGAACAAATATCTTAAAGGAGAACTGAAACAACGCATGAAGGATGAAAAGCAGAAACAGAGGCACCGTATGATTGAAGAAAAGCAGGCAAAACAGTTTGAAAGAAAGAAGTCTGCAACATTGAAAATGCCAAAGAAGCTCATAGTGAAACAGTCCAGGCTCATGAAATAGATTGATCTGCTCATTGTATGGTGTGCCAAATCTCCTGGGATGATGAGCAATTTGTGGGCCTCAGGCGACTGTGGGTTGAATGTGATTCATGCAAATTATGAATGCATTATAACTACAGAACACTGCCCGTACCAGACGAAGATGCACCATATTTTGTCCAAGTTGTACTTTGTGGATTGATAAAGAACTGTGGGTCCTTGGGTACTTGCAGGGCATCGCGTTTGAAACAGGATATGATTGTTTGCAAGACTAGCAATTAACATGTTGTTTAATCATTCAATTCAATAATTCCTAAATATTTAAACACAACATCTGATTCATTTTGAAACATCAAAACGTAGCATTGGTAAATGAATAATGCAACTGTGTACTGCCTGTAACAGTCTTATCTCCCTCCAAAAATTGGGGGTTTTTTTAGTAATATTTGTCAGATCATAATCATACTGTATTGCTCAGGCCAATGTCACTCATAATATTCCATCGTTTTTGACAGCATATTGTATCTAGTAATACATGGTAAATCATAATTTACTACACTATAAACCTATCGAATATCCATTTCTGTGCCTTTTCTTTTAGCACCTATCCTGTAAAACGTTTGCACAATGTTAAAGCAAACCACTGTTTGATTTAGATATATATATTTTTTCTCTTTTATGAGATTTCAACCAACGCTTTTATCAATATCAATATAAAAGGTTAAGTGTTGTAACATTTTTCTTACTGTAAAATATTAGCACCAAAGAAATTAATTTATCATACTATTTCTTACACTCTTTAGTCTTTGTGTGTCTTGATTCAACTATGACAAATAACTATAATCCTAACCAGAGAGCTCCTGCAGGAGCTAAATTGTCAGGCTATATCTAATTTGTATGAGCAATCAAACAGAATGAAACAAATATACCAAAACAAATACTATAAGGAATTAGTACTTTAACTAATCAAAAGTTTTCAATTCATCTACATGTATATCAAAACCATACTTCACGATGATTCTTAGGCGTGTATTGAAGGACGTATAACTTAGATTTATATACACCACTGACACTGCAGTTTCAAAACGGATTACTTTCTTACACTGAACAGCTATTACCTGCCAAGTAGTGACCATGACCACACAAAACGATAATAACAAGATGAGTTGGTTGATTTGTTGTGAAAATCGAACCCGAGTCGGCCGGTCCCAAAGACTGATGTTACATGTACCTCTTGTAAGGTGGAAGTGCTGACAAGTTTTCGAGTTGTCTTTGCAACGGCTTAGTTGTAATAAAAAAGCTTTATAATAAAATAGCTTAGCCAACGTTTGTTTAGAACTAGTACTTTTACATCAAGTGTGTTTCGTTTTTCTGTTTTCGCGTTTTCTGTTTCTAAAACGCCGCATCATTACACACCTTTTTAAGAAAATGTTATAATTTCCTCAAACGATTGCATGTATCATGCAGGGGATATGATATCATCTTGGTGTTTAAGATTAAGTTGTTCACCTTATTTGGTTGTAAATTAAATCGAATGGCGCATCGTCTTGGTTGTGCAAAAACAATAGCATTTATATCGTACTTAAATTGAAATCTGTATCGGGATAGAGTAGCTCAATATCTGCAAGAACAATTGACACGTGGAACAACACCATAACTGTTATGTTGTTGGAGAACGAGTTAGACCAAATGAAATTGTAACAACACACATAATCTAGCGTTCGCTTGCAGACATTGAACTAGTCGCTGGTGATGATCGTTAGCCGTTTCACCACTCTAACCTATTGCGTCTTTTAGTAAAGGGAGATGACTATCATTGGTATACGTGTAACCTTGTCGTGTGACACTGTCCCTTAGACAAACTTATAAAAAATATCTGAACACTTTTGTAAGAAATTGCTGCAAAGCATTAACTTTTTTGTTTGTGGTTTAAAGATAAGTCGACAATAATGATCATATAGAGCGCAAGATCCATACATGATATATATTATAATAAGCAATAACATTTAATAACAAATAAACAAAATGACAGGAAGAGAGGGTCAAAACGCAATGGAACATTAACAAATAATGCCTGCAAAGATTTTCTATGATTACGTTTGCCTGACTCACGATGCTGAGCAATTTCAAATTTCACATAGCTGATAGCAGTTAACGTCAACAGCACACTTAAAAGTAAATAATGCCTTAAAATGTCCGCACGGTACTTATTCTGAAATGCAAATCTCCTTGAGAAAGGCAAATAAACATCCTAGTCCTACAGAAATGAACATTTCCGAAATTGACTAACTTAAAATTGATTTTTGCAGATTTGTGCATATGCGATGCACAAGGTAATGTATGTGTAAAAGTGAGAGAAGCAAAGAAAGGTGTGCACCGCGGCGCCTCTTCTCCCTTCAGTAAATAGAACTGCCTGCACAAAACTTTGGTTCAGGCTGTCGTGGATAATTGGAAAATATTCCTTTATTCATCGATTTGGATACTATTGAAACAAAAATAAAGCTGAAAACAAATACACCAAAATGCAATATTAATTGGCAAAAGTGCAAAATGAATACGAAATAAATACTCGCGGATTTCGTAAAATTTCTAAACTACGATGGCTCATTCGTGCATTTATAGCCATCGATTTTTTAAAAAACTTACCTTTGGACTTGGCTGGTCGTTTATTGAAAATATCTTATTTGTTTCGATTATCCAAGTTTGAAATATTTTTTGACTTAATGAATTATTCTTGTAAAGTTGTACTGCCCGCTTATATTCTTAATTTCTTTCAGATCTTAACTTGTACATGGCAGAATGCATGAAAGCAGTGATAATTTTTGGACCCAAAAATCTCATAAAATTTCTAAAAATCTCATTACTTTCACTCATTTCAGTCATTTTTCTACATAAAAACCCATTGATTTTTTAGTTTTGGTAAAAAAAAAAAAACATTGATTTAATTCAGAAAAAAGTCACTGTGAAAGAATAAGAATAACTCTTGTTTAATTTTTGGCAAATCTCAACCAACTACCTTCAACTTTTTTATTACTTTATAATTTGTTTTTCATTTTAATATGCATTTTAAGTGATCCACTAAACTGAACTTTGAAAACTAAATTAATTTTGATCATGTACACGCACAACAGACTAAAGATGTGCACAAGGGTTGATAAATAATGCTTTTAAATCTATCTTTCTTGTGCAGAAACAAATTATAACGACCAAGTTTTCTATGGTAAAGTTTACAAAATGCGAATACTTTTGTCTGTATGTAGCCAGGTGTATTTCCTGTGGAGGCTACTGTGCTGCGTATATTGTATGATGCCATAATTAAACTTCTCCCCCTTTGGCATCATATGTTTGGACAAGAATGAAATTTATAGTGAATGTGATATGTGTGCGCGTAAGGGTTATGCACAGGAGTTTGCATTGACACAAGTGAAAGAAGAATCTTGTGAGAAAGTGTGCATGAGAGAGTTAAAGTGCGTTCCGTTTTAATTGTATTCAATTATTCCGACTCAAAACCTTGGCGGGCTGGTAATCTGATTTACTTTTAATGTCTAACAGATGGCCGGTTTTCCAGTTCGTGACAGATAATGTTGATGTTTTCGGACATAAGATGGTAACAATACCTATCATTGGTTTGGGATCATTGCTTGTTATACCCAGGGATTCACAGGAATGACAACATCATACTGTCATATGAATTGTATTCATTATTGTTTTGATCGCTGCAGAGAGAGATTGTTTCGTATTTCTATGTGACATAGAAGTTGGAATTCCCACTAAAGGGTTTAGAAGGGAGTAGAATGTTTATATTTAGGTGTTTATCATGTTCTCCTAGTATCTTCTAGTACATGCTTGTTAATCAAGATAAACAAATAAGTATCAGGAAGATTCTGTCAGATGTTTAATTCTTTAATGTTCTAGAAACATTATTATATAATAAACAAGTAACTGGAAGGGTCTGGAAAAATCAATACTGAATCTTCATAGCTTTATAGGGGCCCTGTGTGTGTGTGTGTGTGTGTGTTTGATTGTTAAAACTATTCCAGATTGTTCTAACAAGAATAAGTTTACTGGGTGCAACTAGAAAGTTCTATAGGGTTATAAAAGAGAAACCAATGAGTTGTTTGGTGTGACTAAAAGTAGTATGCTATCAAAAAGTACTTGATCTATGTTATTGTGAAAATTGTGTGATTTAACAGAGTGGTGCTGCTTCATCGCTTTGTGTTGGAATTTACTAGGGGAGCTTAGAACAATTGAAAGGATCTGTGGATTTATTAATTATAGTTCTTGAAGTGATTGTTACTAGGGGAGCTTAGAACAATTGAAAGGATCGGTGGATTTATTAATCATAGTTCTTGAAGTGATTGTCACAGGTATTATAATCATTCTGTTATTATAATTCATCAAATAAACTTGTTATTGTTTGTAATACTTGTTGCTGGTTATCTTTCTTTTCTCGTTGCGAGCTAGGTTCATAATAGAAACCATAGGTTCGTAACAGAAATTGGGGGCTCGTCCGGGATATTGAACATTCTTCATTGGCAAATTTAATTTTGAAACAGATAGATCTATATTTCGGAAATATACATTTACAGTTTTGAATATTGTACTAATCAGCAGCAAGTAAAAATGTCATTTGACAAAAACAGTTTTGTAAGTGGTCCTTCCCAGGAGAAATTTAATTTAGCTAAGAAAACCGACTTGCTCAATCTGGCTAAACATTATGGCTTATCTGAAATTAAGTCGTCTATGTGCAAACAAGAAATTTTGAATACTTTGGTTCAATACTTCGTCGATGAAGACATTTTGGGAGACGCTGCTCTTTCTTTAATAAAAGAAGGATTACAACCTCTTTTAGATAATCTTTAAACTAATTGCGATCGATGGGGTCTAACAATAAAAACAGATAAGACAGAAGTAATGGTTTGTCAAAAGGGGCACCCAAGTCCGGATCCAGAACTATTATATGATGGATTAAAACTTAAAAATGAACCTAATTTTACTTTTCTAGGTGTCACACTATCTTACAACGCTAAATACTTCATTACGCAGAAGAAACTGTCTGAACAGGCCTCTAAGGCACTATTCGCACTAAATACTACACTTAATCAACTGTCTCTTAATATTTCAGAGAGACTTCAATTGTTTCACTCTCTAGTTTTACCAATCATGATGTACAGGGCTAATGTTTGGGGTTTTCACAAAGCTGATGATGTCGAAAAAATACATTTGAAGTTTTTGAAACAGATACTTTGTGTAAGAAAGGAAATACCCACCGCATCTGTTTAAGGTGAATTTGGAAGATACCCTCTTCAAGTTTTACGAAAAATTTCAATTATTAAGCACTGGATCCGGATAAATAAAACCCTGACTTCCCTAATGTACAAAATATTTCATACGGAAGACAATGGCGTCTATGTTAATTACTTGTATAAAGAAATTGTTAAATTGCTTGACTCAATTGGTTATGTATAATAACACTGTACCTTATATAGATGTCAAAGTCATAGACCTTCGTATTAAAGATGTGTTCATTCAAAATTGGTTCTCAGATCTAGAAGGTACACGAAAGCTTCGATGATACGCATCTTTCAAAACTACTTTTGTGTTGGAGGATATATCTTAATGGTATCAGTAAAGAAAAACATAAAATTGCACTTTCTAGGTTAAGATGTTCTTCTCATCATTTGGAGATAGAGTCAGGAAGGTATAATGATACTCCTTTCGAGAATAGGATCTGCAAAATGCGTCAGCAGAGCGCTATAGAAACCGAGTACCATTTAACACTTGTTTGTCATTTTTATCGTAATTTGAGAACGCAACTGCTACCAAAGTTTTATCATACACGGCCTACTTGTGACGAATTCAAACTATAGTTAAACAACCAAAAGTAGAAAATTGTATGTAACTTAAGAAAGTTTATATATTTAGCGAGTCAAGTTCGGGAAACTGATATTACCCAGCTTTAATAATGTTAATGTATTACTAATATGAATGGTTTATTGTCTTTTTATATATGTATACCCATACATAAACACATTTATTAATAGCATTCTCACACTTTTCAACTTGTATCCATACGCAACTGAGAGGCTCAATAGTACACGTTGGAAGGATTTTAGTGTTGTAATAAATGAATCATCTATAAGATCCAAAATTCTACAATTTGGTGGAGTTCACACCATGAAGAGATTCCTCGTTTGTATTGGCCATTTTATGGCAGGATCGGGACTAACAGAATTGCTTGAATCCATTTATGCTCCAAATAGACTGTTGACTGACAAAGCCATTTCTAGAGAAAATCGGGCTCATTTCCTTTTGGGTGAAATTTTAAACGCATTACGTCTTGCGAAAACCTTGAATACTGTACAGCCTAAAAATGAAGTAGGAATAGCCGAGGATGGTTGTGATAATGAAAGCAACAACGGGCCTAACAATCCAAAGACACATTTTGAAACATTCGACAAGGTTGAACAGAATGACACGATCTCAAACCAAACGAAATTGACGAAAAGAAGCAATAGTTGCGTGCAAAACGTACTTCAAAATGGTGGATCATGTATATTTGAATGGTTGACTTACTTCGAAAGTTCATCAAAACCGAACGAATTTGTTGCTAGAAAATGCATCTAAAAGCTGTCAAAGAAATGTTAACTACTTTGCGGCTACAGGTCACAACTCAGGTTTCTGCCAACATGTTTTATTACCTAATCATGGTGTGGATCTTTTATATTTGTGACACCGAGTAAAGTCTGTGTATTTAGTAATACATGTACATGTATCATGCATTGCTTAAAATAATCCGAAGTACTGTTAGAATAGATCGCTCATTTGGCAACGGCAAAATAGAAAATATATCTGAGACTTATGTAATCCATCGTAGGATGTTTGTGTCTCTAGTTCAATATTATTGTATCTAATTAAAGGGATGAATTACCAAATACATACTTCAGTTTATTCTATGAAGAAAGAAAAAAAAACAATATGCGGTTGCCATGGTGGGAAATGACAAAATCCTTGTTACATTGGAATACTAGGGTCATAATTGCCACTATTGCAACAGCATACCATACTTTGATATCATTTTGTCAATATGGATCTACCTTACTTTTTTAGACAAGATTGTACAAAATAAATTTCAAAACTTCCTTTCAAATGTCAAAGCTAGCTAAAATAACTTTCAAACGTTCCTTTAAAATGTCAAAGCTAGCTTAACGATTGCATGTTTTTCCATTATCTTTTAATATAATATTTTATCATTTGAGCCATTTTACAGTCCATGACTCTTACATATTTTAAAAGAGCAAACATAATGCTAACACAGTTACAAATATTGTTAATGTTATATTTATTCACAAATATTGTATTTATTAGTACAAAAGAGAGAGAGAGAAGTAATGTCCTACCTCCACACCATTCCAAATCCTCTTTTAAAGGTAGTTACCAGCTAAGGAAGCCACGGACATGTTTGGGAGGCTTCTTCACTGAATTGCATGTAAGAGACTGCATGCAAAAGTATAAAAAAAGTGGAGGTATAAGGAGAGAAAACTGTAGTTATAATTTTTGGGGCGGGTTTATTTTGTACATGTAAATGACATTTTCATGTCCCTCCGTTGTTTGACGTGGTCAATGACGTCATTTTTTGCGGCCTATGACGTCATTTGTACGATATCTATACTGTCATAAACACTCTTAGTCTGAGATCTTCATAATGCAGTTTACAGCATGGGTAGAGTGGGACAATTTCTGCCCGATTTACTTTATTGTATTTTTTTTTTCGACACTTAAATAAAAAACTAAAGTATGTTTATTTTTTTAATTCCACACATGTATGTCCTCTTTGGGAAACTGGATCGTCTCCCTTTGCTTAATACTATTAACGAAGTATTAGAATATGCTTTAAACATGGTTACTATTCCAAATAAAATGATACCGCGAATTGATTTTAAGAAGTGCATCGGGTTTGCATAAATCCGCGAAATACATTTTGAAGATCAGTTTATGCGGAAAAGTTGAGTCGATGAGACTTAAACGCATGTTTGCATTTTCTAACATTTTTTTTTTTTTTTCAATTTCTAAAAAATAAATTCTCTAAGTCTTCCTTACCTGTGTTGATTTTGAGAATGTTTGTGTCACCCTCAAAGAGAAATACATCTGATTTGATCGACGTCGAAAAATCATTGATGTATAAATAGTATGAACAGTGTCGGGCCAAAAACACTACCTTGGACAATGCCTGATATGACTAGGGCCTAGTTTGATATTTCTACGTTACTATGTTGTCGGTCTTGCAAGAAACTGTATCCATTTGAGAATTGGCTCGTTGAAATATGCTTCAGTTTATGTATAAGCCTCTTGTGTAGTACAGTATCAAATGTGTCTTCGAAGTGCATGTATATAACACAGTTTTTTATGGTCGTTATCGTATGCATCACTCCATGCATCCATTACATTTATTTATTGAAAAATTGTGGACCTTCCAGTGATGAATCAAATGTTTCTCAGAGAACATACTGTTTTGTTTCATGTAATCATCAATATGCTCTTTTACCAGTGACTATAACCTTACATACAGTTGAAGTGAGGCTGACTGGACGATGGTTATCGGCTTAGCATTTACCTCCTTTTTATAAATAGCTGAAACATTCCCTTCTTCCAATCTCTTGGTAGACTTAACTGCGTTTAAGACTGCTGAGATAGAAGAAATATGCTTTTACAATTGTTGAAATAGAAGATGTAGTGTATCGGCTGTCCCTCATAACAGTTTTGGTTGTACCTAAACATCTTGGAAATTGTTGATTTAAAACCTTAACCATCAGGCTCCTTCACAAAGACGCTTCCAAAAAGTGTTAGCCGGACCTAAGACTAAAAATTTTCTGTCAGTAACTACTTTAACAGAGTGTTTGTTAGTTGGAGTTATATGTAATTCCCGAAATCATTCTTTTGTTTTTTATTTTTATTTCACTCATTTCCTTGAAGTTTTGTCTTTGTTTTTTCGTTTTTCGCAGATCACGGGTTTTCTATCAATCGAAACAGGATTCGTACGTTGGATCTGAAGGCGCTTTTCCACATCTGCTGCATTCTATACATTATAGCAGGACTCCCCCTCTCGGATATTTTGGCAAAACGTTTACCATAGATATATACAAAAAGCAGTAGACTTGACTGTTTTGTTTCAATGTGTGAAGAGCTCTGATCATTTCGTAATTAAAATGAGTAAGGTAATGGTTGGATTTCAAACCAAACACAAGATGTTTAGAATGATACCTGATACATTTTGAGATAATTTATGGCGTTCCTTGCCTTCTCGAATAGGTTTTAGGAAGATGATGACAACGCTCTATGTCGGACTCGACCAGAGTAGGGCCATTTATCAGCATACGCTCGTTACTAAAATCGACGACTTTCTTAATACATGCAAGAGGAAGTTTTGCCTACAACATTACTCAAATACACTGACTGGTGAAGCTACTTCGTCAAATTTCGAGGAAACCTTTTCAAGCCTTTTTTCAGAATCTTCTATTTCTATCTTTAAGATTTTTCTTCAAATAAACTGGCTTGTTTCGTGATAATTTTATTGTTTATTAGAAATCACAATTTGCAATTGTTTTTCCCCCACCTGAATAGTATTATCAACTAGGTCTTTCAAGACACATGACTAAAGTTTATCGATGACAGCTTCGACAGACTTCTCAATTGCCGCTAGGTTTGAAAGGGCGATCATTGTCTGTATAAGAGGTGCAATAGAGATAGCAAAATCGGTATCCATGATCGTTTCGAAAAGACATTATGAAGAAGTCGATTGGCATTGTTTGGCTGTTGTTTTGCTTTTTGGATTTATCTTTTTAAAGAGAGGAGGTGCCTTGCAGTTGCTAGCTGAGCGATTCCCTTGGCTTTCTGTGAAAGAAGTGTTTGCAACAGTTCATAGACTATGTTGGACGCAATTAGTGTCATTTTTGGCGTTTTCAACTTCTGACGAGGTGGAACTCTCTACAGGTTTATAAAAGTACATTTCATCAACACTTCAATATATTATCATGGAATCATTAAAATGAGATTTTTTTATCATTGTTAAAGAAATAGCCATCAAAAAGATACATTTGAAATAATGAAAAAAAGATAACTAGCATGTGATTAAATTATATTTAAGGTAAACGAGGCCTGCTTCGTACAGGAAAGCTCCATTGCCAATTATTCGAATTGGACTTAAGCAAGTATACGGTAAATCAGATCGAATGAGCGTCATTGCCTATTTCTCTGTTGGAAGCTTGGAGAGAAAGGTCTTGCGATCATCAAGAGTATCACTAGTATCTGTTGCAAGACGTTGTCGATATTGTTGCTGCAAACGAACGAACCATTTAATTTGTAGTGCCAGTCTGTATTGCCTATTTAAGTAAACCTAAATCGGTGGCCCTTTTAAGGTGTAAATGACACACCCTGCAATCCGTTGACCGGATGCCATATGCACACACCTTTCCTGTTGCATAGCGAATCACGTTTTTTTTTATAAAAAAAAGTTTTCCACAAACTACCTTTAGTCTTTTTACTTCAGATGCTTGATAAGAGATTTGCTGTTGTGGACAAATTTATTGATTAAAGGTAACATTTTCACAAACAGCAGCACTTAGTACATCTGCATTGGCATTGAGAGAAATTGTCTCAATGTCACAAATGACAACATTTTCAGTCGGTAGAAACTGTTCAATGGGCTTAGGATCTGTTGTTAAGAATAAGAAGTGGATGGTTCGGTCGTCTAAGAAGAAGACGGTTCGGTGATTTCAAAAGTAAATGATCCGCAATTAAACCAGGACCAGAAATGTCAATTATTTCACCTGTATGTGAATTTGCCTCACCGGGTTGGTATATAATTCCTTCTCTAGTTTCTTTTGCCAAAGTTTCATTACTAACAAGTAATTCATTCTTTATTTTATTTATTTTGAATTATTTTGTTCTCTCGTATTCAAGTCATTTTTTTTCTAGTGTTATCTTTAAGTTTTGCATAAAGTTTTCCAGCTTTTGCTGCAATCATAATTTTATTGTTAAATTATTCTACATCTTTTTTGCTAAGCACACAGGGCTATTCTTTCTATATTTTGTACGAGGTTTTCAAAGATGGAAAGATCTGCATGAAGTGAGTCTCCTATCAAGTCTTTTCCATATGGAAATATTTCATGTTTATATAAATTTGGGTCTGTGAGAAAGTCACACCATTTGCCACACAAGGTATGGTTTCCAAATGCATGTGAAACTGTTTGCAATACGCTGTTTTTGCAACCATCAACATCATTTTGTTCTTTGAATAGCATTATCAAAACATTATTGTAACATTTTTACAACCCTATTACTCAAGCATTTGTGTTTCCCTTTAAGAGAACATAGGGCATTTCCTAATTGTTTACAGGTATGGTTAATGTCACTCCATTTAGTTATAGGATGCGCTAAAGGCTGCTTTATCTTTGAAAATGTTATGCAGTCGTCGTCCATGATGATTACACCAACGTGTAACTTGTCCGACTACCCACGTCTGGTTCCATTCCCTTTGAACTTCCTTGTCAGTTTTTATAGCGTTTATGCGTCGAGACAGGCGTATGCTTATCAAGGTGTGAATTGCACACTCTGCAATCCTTTGACCGGATGCCATATGCACACACCTTCCCTGTCGTATTACTGATCAAGGTTCCTACACCTGACCGACTGTCGTATCATCTTCCCGATCCTCGCTTCTGTCATCCCATGTCGTATTTCATCTCTGATGAAACGTTCTCTTTGTCACTAGTAAATAAAGAAAACGAAATTGTTATGAAATTAAACTGAAAGATAATCTTTGAAAATGTTTTTGTTATTAACACATATCTGAAAATAGCAACTCTCAATTGATTAAGTTTGTTGTTTTCGAAAGAAACCAGTTTAAACGGTTTGCAATATCTCCAAGACAAATGATCTATAGCTTTTCTTTCGAGTTTTAAAAGGTGCACGGAAGCTGTCAGTTATCTGATATAGTGTTTCTTAAGATATTTTTTTGTCATTTTATCCGTAAAAAAAGCTGAAATCCCAACCTGTGAGATAGCCATTTTACTATTTTGTCAAAGATATGAATGAGGAAATAAGCGGACATTTAAAACTAAGCATAAATAAAACTTACCTGCAACGCTTCTTAAGAACATTGATTCTTCGTCAAGAGCTTCATCACATGATCTGCGCTATCTTTTATGTGAATGCCCACTTCCTTTCCCATCTCCTTTATTGATGAATAGTGCAGGCCATTCACCTCCAAAATCTTCATGAAATTTGTAATATGGCTTTGTTGAATTCCTGCGTGCATCATACCCGGAGGAATTAAAGATTGGAACTAAATGAACCATGTACATGCTGTTCATAATTTATTATTGTCATTCGCTGCCTTCAACTTGGACCAGTTCAAAAGGCTCATATAAGGGAATCACTACCACAACTTTTTCACTTCTAGTAAATTGACACGTTCTGCATTGTACACCAAATCAAAAGCATATATTTCCATCTAGATTCATATCAAAAGCTTTTGGAGACAGTACACCAACACCAATTCCATTCCTGAAAAATATGAATACATCCACCAATTAAATAAACCAACTTACCTCAACTTTCACATTATCAGAATAAAGGGGGACACTTTCTTCTATGGTCACTAGGGCCTTATTGTCAGCTACAGCTGGCCAGTCATTTGTTGAGACTTCTTCCTTATTGTTCGGGATCATGGCTTCCTCTATGGCTGTGAAGCACAAGCCTGCCCCCTCTTTGTTTAAATGAAGCCCATCATTTGAAAGATGGTGATTGGGCTAAATTAATAAAAGCAGTAATATTTCATGTATCTGAAGATGTAAAAAAAAACTAGCCCCATGGATAGTTCAGGATAACTTGTCTATGTTCATACAAAATGATTTCTTTAAACTTAGACTAATTTAATGGGAATAGAATGCTTAGCTTTACATCCTTTTGCTTATAAACAAAGGAATATAACTGTTAAACAAAAAAATTGTTCCATTATCATTATGTACATGTGAAAGATTTATTTGCTTATAAGGGTTGTAAACTGTGTCAAAAGTATTCCAATCATTCTACAGCTTTCTTCGATGTCATCAGTACTAGGCCGCGCACAGTCGACATTATCTTTCCCAATGACACTACCGTCAAATATCCCTGTGCTGCTTGTGTGAATTGAACCCAGGACCCCTGTGACAAAATTCCTACACTTAAATCACTGGATTATGCAGGACTCTGCATATTTAAAAAACAAAACATGGTCCTATCATAAATAAGATAAAAATCTAAACCCTTAAATTCATTATCAAAGTCAACCTCAACAATCTTAAAAAGAACCCACTGTGTGTAAATTTGGGTCATGGCTTGACAGATATAAACTGAGTATCATTAAGTAAGTTATTTTATCCAGTTGCTTAATTGTGTCAATTTAGCAGTTTCTTTATTTAGCACTAACGTAAATAGGGTCATCTTGCATCCTTCATGAGCTAGCCAGTATTGCAGTAAATAAATAATTGTCAATGCAGTAAAAATTATCGCATTCAATCTTTTTAAAACTTCAAAATAAACTCAGAAATAAGAATTGGCAAACTTATTTAGATATTTTATTTCATGATGTCAAACCATTAATTATAATATAGGAAAAACAGTGTGAAAGAAGTCATACCACAAATTGTTTTCCATTTCAAGAACCTGGCATATGGGATAGAGTCACACACTTGCACTAGAAAGGTGTTTGCAGTTTCAATCCATTTCTGCATTCCTTCAATGTGGTGCTCATTGGTTCTATTATTTGGCCCCCTCGGAAATATCCCGCCCACCACAACTTCTGTCCCAGGGCTTGTTTGGTGTATGATTTCTAGTACATCCTTCACTTTCCTGGATCATAATAGATTTAAACACATGAATATAACCTTAATCAGAAACTTACATCTATACATTTTCTAGTGTGTCTAAAAATATTTGCCATTGAAGACTACATGACATACTTATTTTTTAAAGGCACATAACATGGAGTGTGCAAATATATGAAGGAAAAGTGTTTCTTGTTATATCAGTTATATTGATGTCATTTCACAAGTGTAAATTAAAACACTAAAAAGATATAGTGTATTTCCAGGTTAAATACTTGTTGATGGGTTATCGTTTCTTAATGGGATGTCATTTGACAAGGCACTATTTCCTAGTCTGTTAGAATACAAAGGAACCATAAATAAGAGAAATGTCACTGAGGTGATATATGATCAATTGACAAAAAAAACCCATAGCTATGAAGTTCTTAAGAATTATTCTTAAAAAGGTAAATTAACAAATGAATTATGAAATCAATCACTGTTCCATCACAAACCTGTAAAATTGATGAAGGCTTTTAAGCACATCATTTGATCCAAGAACAAGGAACAGCTTCTCGTATTTCTCCCCCATTAATTGTTTTTTCAGTTCTGTGACGAAATCTTTATCATTGATATATTGTGCTCCTGAGTAAAATTAAAATTTAAAATTACTATAACACATCAGTTGTTCCTCTCTCATCAATAGTGATAATCTAATTGGTGGCTTGATACAAGTATTTAACATTATTATTATTAAGGAAACCTTTTAGAATTGATAATTCCTGTGAAAACTGTAATTTAACATAGATGCAATGTTATAATACTTGTGGATATTTGGTTACTAATCCATACTTTTCATTTGTAGTCCAGAGCAATATCAAATTTCACTTGAGCAACAGTGGCATAGCAGTAGAGTTGGACTACTGTGTCAAGGGTCCCGGGTTCTAGACAAAATAATTTCGAAGGATCAAAATAGTGTCCGACTTTTCAAATTCTGATTTTCGAATTTAAACCACAAAAAGGATTTTCAAAGTCCATTGATAAGACGAGATATGTAAAATACACTTATTTAGCACCAAATAATGACATCAGTTCCCGTTAAACAATAAAAAAATAATATCGCTTTTTATGTTTTCCCATTCCAATGTGCATGGGCAGAGGAAATGTATTGGGAGCAAAAAATTGTCACCCAGTGTTAAATAAACCGCTCTTACAAAGTTAATATGCAGAATAAATACATGAAAAGAGCATGGATTGATTGAAAAATGATTAATTTACAACTGTGGGTAAAATAATTTGATTATTTTCAATAACAATGGAAACATTGGTCTGCAAATGTTGCGTATAATCTAATTTATGTTGCACCGTCCTCCATTAAATGAATGGTTCGGAAGATTGACATAACGGGAGATTGCTAGATTAAAAAATTTCTCAATATTTTTCTATTATGTAAAAATAGTTTGACAACCCGGGTTTTAATCCCAGTTATGTGAGGTGAAAATTACCGGGACTAGCCCACAGACCAGCGAAATTACTTGAGAATTGTCCAGGAAGCAGTCATCGAGAGTGACTTGATGGGCTTTAATAAGCATCTTTCACAATTGATGTAAAGCAAATTATATCAAACAAAAACCAATGTATATCAAGTTCTAATAACATTTCTAAATCTCCAATGAGCACATTGTTTCTAATTTGAGTGTAATTCCTTAACTTCCAATCAGTATTTAGTTCACACAAGAAAATCAAAACTCACCGGATATTGGAAGGCACTTTAGAGAAAGACCATCAACGCGATCCACAACTTTTTTGATCCGGTGAACGTTCGAATCTCCTGCAACAAGCATTTTCCCTGAAAAATAAACCTTGTCAAACCCATTAGACATATATATTACAATATAAATAAAAAACGACAGTAGTGAAAAAAAAAATGTCAATATATCCTGTGCAAAACACGAAATCTAATTACAAGGTGATTATTTACAGATATGCAGCGGATGAAAATCAGATGAATGAAACCTTAACTGATGTCACTTAACATCGATACAGTAGGAATATTCAGGTCAGATAAACCTGATTTAACGTGTGTAAAAAACTGTTTCTTTGGTCAGCTTCCCTTTTTCAACTCAATCTTACAGTCTCGTGGTAGGAAAAGGACGCCTTTCGCGACTCCTTAAAAGGAGGACTATCGTTTTCCAATCGTATCAACTCTGCACAAGTGGGTAGTTAATTTAAGAAATGACCGAGTGTTCCGAATGATCCTTTTCAGTCTGGATCACCTGCCCCTTACGCGCACCTTACCTTTTTACCATATTTGGGTATTGCGGAAGAAACCGATACGGCCTCTGTTGTTGGTTTTGTTGCCCATTGGGCCGCAGATTGGTCTTGAGACAAGGCCGCAATAATACCTTTGTCCGAGATGAAGTGGGGTGTTCGTTAGACACTAGCATCTCGGGTGCATCTATCCCCTTTTCTTGTATCATGAGATTATGTCTCGGAAATAAATTGACGTGCTCATGGAGCTCTCGATACTTAAAGTACCGGAAGAGGCACAGCTTTCAATAGTAGGGTACATCGTCTAGCCCAAGATGTTGCTCTAGGGTGTGCCTCTCCACCCTGTACTTTGCATCCCCAAAGAGTACGTCTATCTTGTGGAGGCATCTCAGGCACTGAGACGACCTCTTATTTTCGGCAGGCCCTTTATTGGTTGAAGACATGGTATTGAAGAAGATAATCAAAGTACTTATAGTATAGAGACGGGCCTTGTTGGTTGAACTAGGATAAAAAAGATGACAGACACAGTTTTTACTATAAATATTAAGTTTATTATTAAAGTGTTAATAGAATATTGTTAATTCAAGTGTCAAGATAAAGTCATTAACACAAAGAATTCTAATCTAGAAACCTTGTTCCTGAAACTTAGGGACGTTCTTGGTAGTTTTTTCTGCGTACTTCATCTGCGCATCCAAGGGAGATAATAATCAGTTACCAAAGATGTACTAGAATAGTAGTCGGATAAACGTATTTATTCGGATAAAATTTACTGTATGCATTAATTTTTCTAAGAATAATCATATTATCCATAAAACTATAAAAGCTTATTAACATTAATATATATTTCTCATGAATATTGAGCCCCGAGCTTCTATTTTTCAAGTTTTAAGTTATTTTAGTCGTTTTTAAAAATGTTTTTCAAATACGGTTACCATGGAAACTATCATATTATAGAAAAATTAACTCGTCAACATATACATTTTTTTACATTTTGTATTTCAAGATTGAATTCTGCATCCCAGTTCTTCCTTTCAGCCACTGCATCGAAACGGTTGATCCACACCCTCTAATCCTCTTTCCCGTTGTAAGCTGGAATGTAAGCTGGGTGTAGACTGATTTTGACTGTTTCTTCTATATGGCTGGAATGTTGACCTACGAATAGACAGTCCCTGACCGATCCAGTCTTAACTATATCCCTGAGTTCTTTTCTCAATAGTAATGTAAGATGACGAGGGTTGGCAGGTCGTGGACGGTTTGTTGATCTCTGAGTCGTTAAGTTATTTAAGGAAAGTAAGTTTCCTTGGTCTCAGAAGAAAATGATTTGGTTGCCTCAGAAGTTGATGGTTCGGTTGTTTCAGAAGTGGAAGAATCGTTGGTCTCATAATTCGATGGTTCGGTGTTCTCAGAAGTAAATGATTCGGTTGTAACGGAAATGGATTTTCATTGTCTTGCAAGTTAACAGCTCGGTGGTCTCAAAAGTTGATGGTCCGGTTGTGTCAGAAGTGGATGTTTTGATGGTCCCAGAAGGGAATGATTTGGTTGTCTCCTGAGTTGACACTTTTGTGGTCTCAGATGTTGATTGTTCGGTTGTCTCGGAAGTGGATGTTTCGATGGTCTCGGAAGGGAATGATTTGGTGATCTCCTAAGTTGACAGTTTGGTGGTCTTAGAAATGGATGGTTCGGTTGCCTATGAAGCGGATGGTTCGATGGTTTCGGAAGGGTTGATTTGGTTAACTTCTTAGTTGACAGTTTGGTGGTTTCAGAAGTGGAAGGTTCGGTTGTCTCGGAAGTGGATGCTTCGATGGTCTCGGAAGGGAATGATTTGGTTTCTCCTAAGTTGACAGTTTGGTGGTTTCAGATGTGGATGGTTCGGTCGTCTCAGAAGTGGTTGTGCCGATGGTCTCGGAAGGGAATGATTTGGTGATCTCAGAAATACGTTCGGTTATTTCAGAAATATTTGGTTCGGTGGTCTCAGAAGTAAATGATTCGGTGGTCTCAGATATTGAATGTCAAGAAGTCACAGGTATTTGGTCCGCTCAGTGGTCTCAGATGTTGGCGATCCTCTGGTATTAACTTTGGATGGTTAACTGGTATCAACTTTGGATGGTTTACTGGTATCAACTTTGGGTGATTCACTGGCACCAGCTTTGGGTGGTTCACTCCATACAGAACACCACGGCCATTTCTTAAAATAACCTCGGAGGTAATGGGGAGCCATTTTTGAAAGTAGGTCAGCAACGAAGGGCCAATCGTATCAACTCGGCAATCCCCGTTACTAGTCGGGGATTGCCGAAAAGAGCCGATTGACAAAATATGAAACAAAGATGTGTTGATATTATCATCTTTAATGAAAAGGGTAAAAAAAACATTCAGTTGTGATATATAACCAATTTGTGTGTATTTAAATACATATTTAGTGCCTGTGTGCATTTTGCGTTAGCCGGAAATAAGGCGAATTACCCCAGGATTTCTGGTGTATTCATATACTGCCTACGAGGTATATCTACCGACTTGTTACGGGGATTGCCGAGTTGATACGATTGGGTTCACTGGTATCTACTTCGGACGGTTCACTGGCATCACTTTTATGTGTGTGTGGTGTGTGTGTGTGGGGTTTCAGTAGTTCCCAGATTGACAAGTCTCTGCGTCTTGAGACTGGGATATATTCACCTTATACTCATTACGTCAAATGATATTTTTGGAAAGGACGGCAGTGACGTAATCATTTGGGACGCAATATTATTTGCAGGCACATATTGAAATCACATTGTCGCTTTTGGAACGAAATTTTCAAAGAAAAAAATAATATTTATATTTTATATATATATAAAATAATTGTACAATTAAAAGTAATTCTGCACGGTGTTGCGTTCGTATTACGACACATCCAGAAGTATCGGATCCAAAAAAGACCACAATAAAAAAAGAATTAAAAAAAAATCCCCGCCGTGTGATCAGATCCTTGTGAAAGGTATGTACTTGTGCCGTACATGTAATGAGTACTTGTAAAGTATAAAAAAGGGGGGGGGGGGCATTGTTTAATTATCTTTTTGAAAGAATGATCCGAAACACTGACACAGCTCGTTGGCTTTCACGACATACATAATTAACTAAGAATTTGACCAAACGTAGCAGTCAATTATGAATACCCCCTCTCAATCCACCTTCCCCTCCAACGTTCGTCGGAGGTTTTACAATAAGAGCTACTAGAATGAATTAAAAAAAACCTGCCTTAATGACATTGGTGACGTTAAATATATTAGGCTATATTGGAAAATCCACTTTGAACATGACGTCATTAATGACTCGAGAATGCGCGGAAATTCGGTGTTAACATTTTCGAATTGTCTTTTGATCTTGATAAATGATTTATAATGGAGGAAGAACTTGCTGTAAGTATAATTACAATTGTTATCTTGAGTGGCAAATGTCTGGTTTTCGTAATAATTTTAGAAAGAAAGAAAAATGCCTATTGAACCAGGTCCGTCACGTACGGTATTTGTTACTTTTACTTACATAACATAAACGTAAGATCTATAGCGAGGTAAACTTCGTCAACGAATCTTTTTCAATAACATGAATAAGGTACATCTAAATGCGTTACTTTTATGAGCCAAACAATCATAATATTTTTAACGCAGTGCTTTACTACTACAGACTGCTAGACTAGATAAACAATAGTTATTTGCGTTATAGATCTGATAGATTGTGTTGGTGATTATCTACACTTTACTTTAGCATAAAACGTATCAAAATGGTAATTCGATTAAACTTAAATGAGATGAGTATCATATTTATTTATTGTTTATTATCGTTATTCGTTATAGTATGAATATTTGTACCATTCTAATACGCAACCACGGTGGCGCAGTTGGTGGGATACTTATCCCGTTTGATCTCGTCTGGAATGAATGGGTTACCACTGGTTCGAATCCCCTACGGACACCCTTTTTTTTCAAATCACTATTACACATCATGCTTTTCTGTAAACTTATGTTAGTTAAGGAACCTATTTCATTGTTTTTACAATTTAATGAATGATAATTAATAAACAATCGTTGAAAGTTTTCTTTTATTATTTTTACATTACAATCATAATGAAGCATATCAAATATGCACTTTAAGGCTGTATGTGGTAATTCAATAAATGCATCGCATTTTTCCTTTAGGAATTGGAGAGTATTTTGTCCGAACATTTTGGACAAACCCCACTGAACACTCCTCATGCTTCTCAAGCAAGCGATGGATCTTCGGATGAGAAAGGCGACTGTGAGGAGAGCGTCATCGTGAATGTTGATGATGTAGTAGGAGGCCAGTTTCGGGAGTATTTAGATGGAATGGAAAGATGCTCGCAGAAAACTCAGTGTTGTGTACCAGGCCGGAAAGAAGAGAGGAAACCATGTGAATTTTGTTGGCCCAAAGCTTTTGATTAACAAAAGTGAGTATAAAGGTTACGGCAGTGAATACACACGTACCCAATAGAGATGTCGCGAAGAGCAGTTAGACATTATATCCTGGAACATTAATGGACTAGTTAGGAAAATATCTGATCCGGACTTTATTAGTACAATAAATAATCATGATGTTATTATATTAACTGAAACCTGGTTGTCTCAAAACACTCATTACAATTTAGACATACAGGGCTATTGTGTTGAACATCTATATGGAAACAAGTCAGAAAAAAACCCAAAAAGGGACGTTTCTCTGGTGGAATCACTATTTACTATAAATCTTCATTGAATGATAAGATTAGTGTTGTAGAAACACATCAATGCGGGATAATTTGGTTGAAGTTGTGCAAAACCATTTTTCATTTTTGTGTTGATGTTCATTTGTGTTGTACATATATTCCACCCTGTGAATCAAAGTTGTTGAAACATTCAGAAATTGATATATTTGACCAAATCGAGATCGACATAGAAAAATATAAAATAGCTGGCAAAGTCCTCTTGACGGGCGATTTCAATAGCCGAACATCGATTGAGAATGATTTCATTGATTTTGATTCTTTTTTAGATAATGATACAATTTTACAACCGTATTATTGTTTAGCAAAAAGAGTAAACAAGGACCCTGTACTTGATTCTCACGGGACATGCCTTATTGAGTTATGTAAATCTACTAATATATTAATAGCGAATGGTCGTCTGCACAATGATAAATCTATTGGAAATTATACTTTTTTGAACCTAAATGGTACAAGTGTTGTAGATTATCTTATATTAGACAACCAAGAGTTTATGTACGTTACATCATTTGAAGTTATGTCACTATCTGCATTATCTGATCGTAACGCATTGCATTTTACAATTGAAAGGGTACGCCCCCAAGTTACGTTACACGATCATAACAATACAGGTGAATTATTTTTAGAGTGGGATGATAGTAAAATTACTACGTTCCGCTCATGTTTACTTAACGAAAGCATGCGTTTAAATCAGCTGACCGATAGTATACATACTACTACTGTCAACAATGCTATACAATCATTCACGTTATACATGCAAGAAAACGCATTCAGTGTTTTTGGTAAACAAAGGAAAGGTAACTATAGCCTTAAACCAAACACTAGTAAGAAATGGTTCAATAAAGAATGTTATGATGCTAGAAAGCAATTTAACAAGGCAAGAAATGTATATATAAGAAATAAAACAAACGCAAATAGAATGATTTACTTAAATAAGAAACAATATTATTGTAACATTAAACGCAAATGTCAACGCATATACAAACAATTAGAGGGGAAACGCGTTTCAAATATTGCGAAAACTAATCCAAAATATTTCTGGAAAACTATTAAGTCACAATACAAACAATTGCACAACGAGCCGAACAACTTAACTATAAACGATATGCACTCACATTTTAACAATTTGTACGCGTCATTGCCTGAGTCTAACAATAACGACATCAGGAACCATCCATCTAACAACGCATTTATTAACGATGCTGATTTAGACGTTGAATTTACAACCTCCGAAATTAAACAAGCAGTTTTTGCCCAGAATAACTCAAAAAGTCCTGGGTCCGACCAGCTGATAGCTGAAGTTTTTAAACACTCATTTGACATTATCTCCCCCTTTTTAACTACATTTTACAATTCAATTTTCAGCACGGGGGTATTTCCCGAGTGCTGGGAAAAAGGTATTATCATACCAATATTCAAAGGAGGTACACACGAAGCAAAAAACTTCCGTGGCATAACACTCAATAACATTCTATCCAAAATATATTCTAAGTTACTTGTTTCTCGTCATATTAAATGGGCTGAAAAGCATAATAAATTGATCGATAACCAGTTCGGTTTTCAGAAAAAGAAGTGTACTACCGATTGAATCTATATATTACATGCAATTATTATGAAAACATTATCATGTAAAAAGAAGATTTATGTTGCATTTCTAGACTGGGAAAAAATGTTTG
>OX401407.1:44637844-44689673 GCA_947846245.1 Cerastoderma edule | reverse complement strand
GAACTAGGATAAAAAAGATGACAGACACAGTTTTTACTATAAATATTAAGTTTATTATTAAAGTGTTAATAGAATATTGTTAATTCAAGTGTCAAGATAAAGTCATTAACACAAAGAATTCTAATCTAGAAACCTTGTTCCTGAAACTTAGGGACGTTCTTGGTAGTTTTTTCTGCGTACTTCATCTGCGCATCCAAGGGAGATAATAATCAGTTACCAAAGATGTACTAGAATAGTAGTCGGATAAACGTATTTATTCGGATAAAATTTACTGTATGCATTAATTTTTCTAAGAATAATCATATTATCCATAAAACTATAAAAGCTTATTAACATTAATATATATTTCTCATGAATATTGAGCCCCGAGCTTCTATTTTTCAAGTTTTAAGTTATTTTAGTCGTTTTTAAAAATGTTTTTCAAATACGGTTACCATGGAAACTATCATATTATAGAAAAATTAACTCGTCAACATATACATTTTTTTACATTTTGTATTTCAAGATTGAATTCTGCATCCCAGTTCTTCCTTTCAGCCACTGCATCGAAACGGTTGATCCACACCCTCTAATCCTCTTTCCCGTTGTAAGCTGGAATGTAAGCTGGGTGTAGACTGATTTTGACTGTTTCTTCTATATGGCTGGAATGTTGACCTACGAATAGACAGTCCCTGACCGATCCAGTCTTAACTATATCCCTGAGTTCTTTTCTCAATAGTAATGTAAGATGACGAGGGTTGGCAGGTCGTGGACGGTTTGTTGATCTCTGAGTCGTTAAGTTATTTAAGGAAAGTAAGTTTCCTTGGTCTCAGAAGAAAATGATTTGGTTGCCTCAGAAGTTGATGGTTCGGTTGTTTCAGAAGTGGAAGAATCGTTGGTCTCATAATTCGATGGTTCGGTGTTCTCAGAAGTAAATGATTCGGTTGTAACGGAAATGGATTTTCATTGTCTTGCAAGTTAACAGCTCGGTGGTCTCAAAAGTTGATGGTCCGGTTGTGTCAGAAGTGGATGTTTTGATGGTCCCAGAAGGGAATGATTTGGTTGTCTCCTGAGTTGACACTTTTGTGGTCTCAGATGTTGATTGTTCGGTTGTCTCGGAAGTGGATGTTTCGATGGTCTCGGAAGGGAATGATTTGGTGATCTCCTAAGTTGACAGTTTGGTGGTCTTAGAAATGGATGGTTCGGTTGCCTATGAAGCGGATGGTTCGATGGTTTCGGAAGGGTTGATTTGGTTAACTTCTTAGTTGACAGTTTGGTGGTTTCAGAAGTGGAAGGTTCGGTTGTCTCGGAAGTGGATGCTTCGATGGTCTCGGAAGGGAATGATTTGGTTTCTCCTAAGTTGACAGTTTGGTGGTTTCAGATGTGGATGGTTCGGTCGTCTCAGAAGTGGTTGTGCCGATGGTCTCGGAAGGGAATGATTTGGTGATCTCAGAAATACGTTCGGTTATTTCAGAAATATTTGGTTCGGTGGTCTCAGAAGTAAATGATTCGGTGGTCTCAGATATTGAATGTCAAGAAGTCACAGGTATTTGGTCCGCTCAGTGGTCTCAGATGTTGGCGATCCTCTGGTATTAACTTTGGATGGTTAACTGGTATCAACTTTGGATGGTTTACTGGTATCAACTTTGGGTGATTCACTGGCACCAGCTTTGGGTGGTTCACTCCATACAGAACACCACGGCCATTTCTTAAAATAACCTCGGAGGTAATGGGGAGCCATTTTTGAAAGTAGGTCAGCAACGAAGGGCCAATCGTATCAACTCGGCAATCCCCGTTACTAGTCGGGGATTGCCGAAAAGAGCCGATTGACAAAATATGAAACAAAGATGTGTTGATATTATCATCTTTAATGAAAAGGGTAAAAAAAACATTCAGTTGTGATATATAACCAATTTGTGTGTATTTAAATACATATTTAGTGCCTGTGTGCATTTTGCGTTAGCCGGAAATAAGGCGAATTACCCCAGGATTTCTGGTGTATTCATATACTGCCTACGAGGTATATCTACCGACTTGTTACGGGGATTGCCGAGTTGATACGATTGGGTTCACTGGTATCTACTTCGGACGGTTCACTGGCATCACTTTTATGTGTGTGTGGTGTGTGTGTGTGGGGTTTCAGTAGTTCCCAGATTGACAAGTCTCTGCGTCTTGAGACTGGGATATATTCACCTTATACTCATTACGTCAAATGATATTTTTGGAAAGGACGGCAGTGACGTAATCATTTGGGACGCAATATTATTTGCAGGCACATATTGAAATCACATTGTCGCTTTTGGAACGAAATTTTCAAAGAAAAAAATAATATTTATATTTTATATATATATAAAATAATTGTACAATTAAAAGTAATTCTGCACGGTGTTGCGTTCGTATTACGACACATCCAGAAGTATCGGATCCAAAAAAGACCACAATAAAAAAAGAATTAAAAAAAAATCCCCGCCGTGTGATCAGATCCTTGTGAAAGGTATGTACTTGTGCCGTACATGTAATGAGTACTTGTAAAGTATAAAAAAGGGGGGGGGGGGCATTGTTTAATTATCTTTTTGAAAGAATGATCCGAAACACTGACACAGCTCGTTGGCTTTCACGACATACATAATTAACTAAGAATTTGACCAAACGTAGCAGTCAATTATGAATACCCCCTCTCAATCCACCTTCCCCTCCAACGTTCGTCGGAGGTTTTACAATAAGAGCTACTAGAATGAATTAAAAAAAACCTGCCTTAATGACATTGGTGACGTTAAATATATTAGGCTATATTGGAAAATCCACTTTGAACATGACGTCATTAATGACTCGAGAATGCGCGGAAATTCGGTGTTAACATTTTCGAATTGTCTTTTGATCTTGATAAATGATTTATAATGGAGGAAGAACTTGCTGTAAGTATAATTACAATTGTTATCTTGAGTGGCAAATGTCTGGTTTTCGTAATAATTTTAGAAAGAAAGAAAAATGCCTATTGAACCAGGTCCGTCACGTACGGTATTTGTTACTTTTACTTACATAACATAAACGTAAGATCTATAGCGAGGTAAACTTCGTCAACGAATCTTTTTCAATAACATGAATAAGGTACATCTAAATGCGTTACTTTTATGAGCCAAACAATCATAATATTTTTAACGCAGTGCTTTACTACTACAGACTGCTAGACTAGATAAACAATAGTTATTTGCGTTATAGATCTGATAGATTGTGTTGGTGATTATCTACACTTTACTTTAGCATAAAACGTATCAAAATGGTAATTCGATTAAACTTAAATGAGATGAGTATCATATTTATTTATTGTTTATTATCGTTATTCGTTATAGTATGAATATTTGTACCATTCTAATACGCAACCACGGTGGCGCAGTTGGTGGGATACTTATCCCGTTTGATCTCGTCTGGAATGAATGGGTTACCACTGGTTCGAATCCCCTACGGACACCCTTTTTTTTCAAATCACTATTACACATCATGCTTTTCTGTAAACTTATGTTAGTTAAGGAACCTATTTCATTGTTTTTACAATTTAATGAATGATAATTAATAAACAATCGTTGAAAGTTTTCTTTTATTATTTTTACATTACAATCATAATGAAGCATATCAAATATGCACTTTAAGGCTGTATGTGGTAATTCAATAAATGCATCGCATTTTTCCTTTAGGAATTGGAGAGTATTTTGTCCGAACATTTTGGACAAACCCCACTGAACACTCCTCATGCTTCTCAAGCAAGCGATGGATCTTCGGATGAGAAAGGCGACTGTGAGGAGAGCGTCATCGTGAATGTTGATGATGTAGTAGGAGGCCAGTTTCGGGAGTATTTAGATGGAATGGAAAGATGCTCGCAGAAAACTCAGTGTTGTGTACCAGGCCGGAAAGAAGAGAGGAAACCATGTGAATTTTGTTGGCCCAAAGCTTTTGATTAACAAAAGTGAGTATAAAGGTTACGGCAGTGAATACACACGTACCCAATAGAGATGTCGCGAAGAGCAGTTAGACATTATATCCTGGAACATTAATGGACTAGTTAGGAAAATATCTGATCCGGACTTTATTAGTACAATAAATAATCATGATGTTATTATATTAACTGAAACCTGGTTGTCTCAAAACACTCATTACAATTTAGACATACAGGGCTATTGTGTTGAACATCTATATGGAAACAAGTCAGAAAAAAACCCAAAAAGGGACGTTTCTCTGGTGGAATCACTATTTACTATAAATCTTCATTGAATGATAAGATTAGTGTTGTAGAAACACATCAATGCGGGATAATTTGGTTGAAGTTGTGCAAAACCATTTTTCATTTTTGTGTTGATGTTCATTTGTGTTGTACATATATTCCACCCTGTGAATCAAAGTTGTTGAAACATTCAGAAATTGATATATTTGACCAAATCGAGATCGACATAGAAAAATATAAAATAGCTGGCAAAGTCCTCTTGACGGGCGATTTCAATAGCCGAACATCGATTGAGAATGATTTCATTGATTTTGATTCTTTTTTAGATAATGATACAATTTTACAACCGTATTATTGTTTAGCAAAAAGAGTAAACAAGGACCCTGTACTTGATTCTCACGGGACATGCCTTATTGAGTTATGTAAATCTACTAATATATTAATAGCGAATGGTCGTCTGCACAATGATAAATCTATTGGAAATTATACTTTTTTGAACCTAAATGGTACAAGTGTTGTAGATTATCTTATATTAGACAACCAAGAGTTTATGTACGTTACATCATTTGAAGTTATGTCACTATCTGCATTATCTGATCGTAACGCATTGCATTTTACAATTGAAAGGGTACGCCCCCAAGTTACGTTACACGATCATAACAATACAGGTGAATTATTTTTAGAGTGGGATGATAGTAAAATTACTACGTTCCGCTCATGTTTACTTAACGAAAGCATGCGTTTAAATCAGCTGACCGATAGTATACATACTACTACTGTCAACAATGCTATACAATCATTCACGTTATACATGCAAGAAAACGCATTCAGTGTTTTTGGTAAACAAAGGAAAGGTAACTATAGCCTTAAACCAAACACTAGTAAGAAATGGTTCAATAAAGAATGTTATGATGCTAGAAAGCAATTTAACAAGGCAAGAAATGTATATATAAGAAATAAAACAAACGCAAATAGAATGATTTACTTAAATAAGAAACAATATTATTGTAACATTAAACGCAAATGTCAACGCATATACAAACAATTAGAGGGGAAACGCGTTTCAAATATTGCGAAAACTAATCCAAAATATTTCTGGAAAACTATTAAGTCACAATACAAACAATTGCACAACGAGCCGAACAACTTAACTATAAACGATATGCACTCACATTTTAACAATTTGTACGCGTCATTGCCTGAGTCTAACAATAACGACATCAGGAACCATCCATCTAACAACGCATTTATTAACGATGCTGATTTAGACGTTGAATTTACAACCTCCGAAATTAAACAAGCAGTTTTTGCCCAGAATAACTCAAAAAGTCCTGGGTCCGACCAGCTGATAGCTGAAGTTTTTAAACACTCATTTGACATTATCTCCCCCTTTTTAACTACATTTTACAATTCAATTTTCAGCACGGGGGTATTTCCCGAGTGCTGGGAAAAAGGTATTATCATACCAATATTCAAAGGAGGTACACACGAAGCAAAAAACTTCCGTGGCATAACACTCAATAACATTCTATCCAAAATATATTCTAAGTTACTTGTTTCTCGTCATATTAAATGGGCTGAAAAGCATAATAAATTGATCGATAACCAGTTCGGTTTTCAGAAAAAGAAGTGTACTACCGATTGAATCTATATATTACATGCAATTATTATGAAAACATTATCATGTAAAAAGAAGATTTATGTTGCATTTCTAGACTGGGAAAAAATGTTTGACAGCATAGACAGGTTATTATTATGGCAAAAGTTATTGAATGAAAACATTAGTACAAAATTTGTTAATGCACTTAAATCGATGTATAACAGCGTTAAGTCTTCTGTTCGATATAAATCAATGAAATCAGAGATTATTTCTTCTAATATTGGGGTGAAACAAGGAGACCCAGCAAGCAGCATTTTATGTTTATTTTTTCTTAATGATATCTTACGTAATATCAACACTTATATCAATTGAATATTTGAAATTGATGACCTACAACTATTTCTCCTTTTATTTACAGACGACGCTGTTGTATTTACCCATGATCCTCTATCGTTACAATCTATTTTGAAGGATATCGAACAATATTGTAATATTTGGAATCTTAAGTTGAATACTAAGAAAACAAAAATTATGATATTTGAAAAGGGAAGAAAGACACATTATGATTTCTTTTTATATAACACCAAAATAGAAATTACAGAATCATTTAAATACCTAGGGGTGCATCTCTTTAAAAATGGAAACTGTAATAGAACACAAAAGCGCATAGCGCAGCATGCTTCGTATTCGTTACACAATTTATTTACGATTTACAATCAACTAGATCTTCCAATCTCACAAAAGGTTGACCTCTTTGATTCTCTTGTTCTTCCTACGCTTAATTATTCTGCGGAGGTGTGGGGACACCATGCGTGCCCTAATGTTGAATCAATCTTCTCGAAATTTTGTAGAAAGATACTTTGTGTTAAAAAACATACTAATTTGAATGTCCTTTATGGTGAATTAGGTCGCATACCAATGCATATCCACAGAAAACTTATAATGATAAAGTATTGGATAAAACTAATTTCTCTTAACAGAGAATCAATACTTTTTAAAACCTACAAAATGCTCAAGACAGATGCAGAAAATGGTCTTACATACAATGGAGAAAATTGGGCCTATATCGTTAAATCTACTTTAAATACGCTCGGTTTATCTTATATATGGGAAAATCAGTCGTCTGCTACAATTTATTTTAACCAAATTAAACAGCGAGTGTTAGATATTTTTCATCAAAGCTGGTACTCAGCAATTATCAATTCAAGCCGTCTAGAAACGTATTGTTTGTTTAAATTTTCTTTTCACTTCGAACAATTTCTTGATTCTATAAAAAGAATCAAAATTCAGAAATGCCCTAACACAATTTCGAGCATCCTCACATGCACTCGAAATTGAACAAGGACGACATAATAATATCCAAAAAAAAGAAAGAATATGTAAACAATGCAATATTGGCCAAGTAGAAACCGAATATCATTTCTTACTTATTTGCCCAAGGTATACCTCTCTAAGAACAAAATATATTAAAAAGTATTATTATACATTGCCAAGTATATACAAATTTACAAATCTTATGTCGTCTGAATCTAGTAAAACTTTGAACAACTTATCTAAATTTATTTATTACGCATGTCTTCTTACGAATTGAACTTTACTTTACTTAATTTATATGTTAATTAGAGTAATTTGCACAGCAAATTCTTTTCTAGAATATCCATTTATTGTGATGGTATGTTGATTTAGTATGTTTTCTTGATAATGAAAATTGTTGATACGTCGTTAAACATCCAAAAATTGTATGTTTTCTCTTCTTTTCTTATCATATGTGTGCAATTATTCAATGTTGAATTTTTCAACCACGAAACCAATTCTTTTGTATTTAGATCTTGCAAGATTTTATCTCATTTTAAACTACTGAAATGTGACTCGAGATCAATTTAGACTAGCGCCAAACCAGGAGGTAAATGTCGCTTGTCTAAATGTGATCTGGATCAATACATTACACCAATCTGCAACTAACTTATTCACGAAGATGAGAGTATGATGTTTCACAGTGATGTATTCTAATAAACAGTTGAAAACAACGTTAAATACCAAACAAACAACAAAGAATCAAGTGTAGAGAACATTTTTTCTTGTATTGGAGTTCTTTACAACGGACTAGTCTTCCTTGTTAATATGTTGTTCACATGTTTAAGTGTATATACATGGTTGTTTTTGTTGGTACATCTTTTGTTCTTTGATAACTGTACACTGTAAACAAATCTTTATCTTATATGAGATGAAATAATGTATCTCACAACAGGACAGCTTCAAATATTTTCTACTTTCTTAGCAATGAACGACTAAGAATACGTTAAATTTGGCCTACCTTGCTACTGATTGTTTTTGTAATTCAAATGATATATGCCTGTACTTTACGGCATGAAGCCTTTTTACCATAATAAATTATCAATCTATATCCTTTTATCTATGTATTTGAATAAGCTCTTTAACATCATGAGCTCTTCTGCTGATCCATGTATTTTTGTCATGTACAATTTTGTATTGCTATATAACATGTTATGTTTATTATGCAATAAAATATAGTTAGTTAGTTAGATGATCAGACACCCGATTTCGATCAATCTGATGAGGATTCTGAAGACGCAGCAGAAACCAGCGACCAAGACACTAAAGCAATTAGAAATTTCCTCAAGGATGGATGTGGCTGCAGGTTGGAATGTAATGCGCCACTAAACCATGCACAACTATTTGATCACATCATGAGTATGTGTGAAATGACGAGAGAAGAAAGGGAACTGTACATTATGGGAACACTAGACGACTGTGACCCGGAGTCTACCAAGCGTGGTAAAAAGAGAGAGCGCGTATGAGACATGTTTCGTTTTAAAGGTCGAGTTGTATGTTAAAGGACTTTTATGCTAGCCTATGACATAGGAATGGTTGCTGGGAGGGTCTGGAAAAATCAATACTGAATCTTCATAGCTTTATAGGGGCCCTGTGTGTGTGTTTGATTGTTAAAGCTATTCCAGATTGTTCTAACAAGAATAAGTTTACTGGGTGCAACTAGAAAGTTTTATAGGGTTATAAAAGAGAAACCAATGAGTTGATTGGTGTGACTAAAAATAGTATGCTATCAAAAAGTATTTGATCTATATTATTGTGAAAATTGTGTGATTTAACAGAGTGTTGCTGCTTCATTACTTTGTGTTGGAATTTACTAGGGGAGCTCAGAACAATTGAAAGGATCTGTGGATTTATTAATTATAGTTCTTGAAGTGATTGTCACAGGTATTGTAATCATTCTGCTATTATAATTCATCAAATAAACTCGTTATTGTTTGTAATACTTGTTACTGGTTATCATTCTTTTCTCGTTGCGAGCTAGGTTCATAATAGAGACCATAGGTTCGTAACAATAGCAATTTAAGTTTTATTTTGTTTTAGGAAAGATATATCTACAATGGATGTATACGGAGGAGCATCGAAACGAGAAACCTTCCGGCTGATGAACGTTACACACACTGTACGTTTGACTTCAGCCAGTGTGTGAGCCTTCTGCATTTTTCTCGCCAGATGGGTCCATTGTATTTCCTGTCCCTCCGAAAAATACAGATATTCGGCTTCCGTGTAGACGGCGATCCTGTGCAAGAAAACTTTCTCGTTGACGAAGGTGAGACGATGGGTGGAGCTGGCGGTGAAACGCACGGGCCAAACTCGGTAATCTCCATGGTGGATTGGGCGCTGGAACAAAGGAACCAGGAGGGTTCATCGTTCGCAATACATGCAGCCAATTGTCCAGGTTTGGAAACCTCTAATATCATTTGAATAAGGATAATAAAAACGTTTTTTAAAGAAAATGCACACTTCTTCATCTTAATCTTAGTTATGTGTCATTTTTAAATCAATGTTTAAATACTTATTAATTCAAAGGAAATAGTTCACTTAGAATTATATGGACATATTTTAATGTTTTGTCAAATAATATTTTTCTAGAATTGCAACGAAAATATATGCAATTGTTTCATACATGTAGCTTTAGTCCAACAATTATCCTTCATTTGAACTTTATTTAACGGATTCAGCGATTTGAGATGCTATATTTGGTATATGACGAATTGTATATACCATGCTTAATTTCATTATAGGTCAAAACAAGAACAAATATGTGTTGGGATATCTTGCCTAGCGAGTGATGACTGGACACAATACAAGTCTCGAATACCTTATGCAGATTCCAGGTAATAATCTAGAAGTATCACGAATCAAGAAAGGAAACTTTTGTTTCGGCGTTTCGATGTGTTTGATTCACAATTTCTCATACTTGGTAGATATCTTGTGACATATACTTTATAAATAACAGTTAAATAAGGTGGAATTTCATAGTGTATACACCGTTCCCGAAAGGGTTGTTACCTCCCCTGTTTCAGTTAATCCCCTTTGAGCTCTTTAGCGCGGAAGATTTGCGATTTTTACTTCCGGTTAGCAAACGTATCGACTACCGTGTATATACACCGTTCACGGACGTGACAGACGAGGAAAAATCTACGATTAAAAAGAGAAATTACTGCTGTTTATGCAGCAACTTCAGAGGGAAGATTGTCGACGACAACGTAATAACTTTACACCGCTTCCCAACGGATATCAAAGTGAGAAAGACAGACCAGAGAGCATCTGTGATGGGGACTGACTTCTCCGAAATAAACCGATTGGTTGTCTGTCACAGAGTTTTCTGTTCAAGAAGCTGTAGTGTTATGGATCATTTGCGTTTATTTGATGTATTTATGAGAATTTTGGGTTAAGTTAAAATGTATTTATCATTTTGCTCTTGTTGTATGATAATGTAAGGTATGTAGAGGGGTGGCCCCTCCCGACCCTCACATACCAATTGACGGGGGGAATAAATGGGGTAGAGCTTTGAACTCTAACTGGAAAAAAAAAAAAAAAAAAAAAAGTGAGAAAGTCTTGGCTGAGGCGTTTGAAATGTGTCAGTCCTACTTTCACTTTAAAAAAGAATGATAGACTATGTTCAGCGCATTTTGCAGGCGGAGATTATGCGAAAGAAAACTGTGTTCCCTCTATTTTTGTTGTGAACGAGGAAGAAAGTTTTCAAAACTTCGACCGTAAGTTGATTTTGATCTTACCGAGTGAGAATGAAAAACAAACAAAAGCCAATTCACCGTCTGACTGTCCATTCATGAACCAGCATTCCCCGAAAACAAAAAGTAGTCTTTGTCTTTACAATTGGGGTATCATTAAGATATTATGTGAAAGTTAAGATAAAAGAAAAGTAAATAAAAAATGCTTAATAAACATTAGGTTAGCAAAGTAAATCATTATATTTATAATTATTGTCCATTAATGCTGTTATCATTATATTAAATTTAATTGGTTTGGTGAACATTGAGAATGACGATCTGTTACAATGGAAACACAAAGATCAGAATCATTGTACACTCTTTAGTAGCTGAAAAGATTTTTGTTTCAGATGAATTGTGTATGAAAATTAATTTATTATAAGGTTGTTATTTTTGTATTTTTTCAGATAGAAAATAAGAAGCTGTCATCAGATTCTTCATCGTCATCTGTTTAACAGGAAGATAAGATATATGCTAATGAGCCTATGAAATTTCTCCAAAATGTCAGTACTATTGAAATTTCCTGTAGTTTTCATGATTATTGGAGCACCAGTATCTTACCAATTTCTAGAACATTAAATAAGAGTGTGCAAACCAAAATAAGTATCATCAAGCAAGATATGTCAACACAGACATTAGGAAAAGTGTTTAAAGATGCTGAAACACAGACAGAAAACCAAACCATATCAACAGAATCAACTGGTACCCAAGTAAGAAGGCCTAATCTTGTCATAGAAGACATTATCGAAAACAAGACAGATGTAAACTTTTATGCAGGTATTCCGGGTGGACAGACATTCATGGCATTGTATGACGAAATGAGTGACTATAGAGCTGAGAGGTGTGGACGTCCAAAAGCCCTTCGACACATTGATGAATTTGTTCTGGTTTTAATGCGTCTTCGTCTAGGTTTGTTAGTGACTGATTTGGCGAAACGATTTAACATATCAAAAACAACATGTGGTGTGATTATCGACAAATGGATTTCGTACCTCAGTGTGAAACTTGAGTTCTTACGTTCCTGGCCTAGCAGAGGTGAAATAAGAGAAAGCTTGTCTTCTAAATTTAAAAAATATTCAAACTGACTGCACTGAACACCAAGCTCATTGCAAAACAAATCATTGCTGTTTTCACACTACAAATCCCATATGACATACAAATCATTGAAAGATTTAAGTCCAAGTGGATTGATATCATTTGTGTCAGACTTATGGACTGGAAGTAATAGTGATAAGCAGATTACCAAATCATGTTTTACAAATGTGCAAAGTAAAAATAGGGTTTCACATGCAATGTGACATCTTGATACCCTTTATGAAACACGTCGTATACGGAGCACATGTAAAGCGTTTATAAAATGAACTGCTTTTTAACAACCGTGTCTCATTGGCTCAGTCCCACTTGTTAAACCGGGATTCTGAGTCCGAGACTCGGCCCGGCAAATATTTTTTCTGACAATTAACAAAGCCCAAAAGTTAGATTAGATTTATATGAGAAATCAGTACCAATCTGGAAAGAATACTGCTCAGTACTGGTGTGGTAATACCAGGGCCATATATGATCGGTATTAATGCCGCTATATGTTGAAATGCTGTTGAAATTGGCATTAAGCCCCAACCAATTAACTCCTTATAACAGCTGTTATTACAAATTTGCTGTCGATGAAGAATTACCTACAATTTTTTAATACAGTACCACGTTTTAAATAATGTTTAGAAAAATGTATAAGCTCAAAGCAGGTTAGAAAAGTCTATTTGTACCAAAATACAAACGTTGTAGAAATATTTTGATTGAATTAATGATATAACACCACATAGAGAGTAATCAAAATGCAGCTTCAATCATTTTTAGTTCAGTGTCATGATGAAATAGAAATGCAATTTACTGCAGAACGGGTTAAGATGTCCGATTTCAATTATTAACCACTCACTACGAACTTTATATTTTGGTGAAAATGTACTTTCCTGACCGCCTCTCAGCTTAAAGTTAATTGTAAAATCTAATTGAAACTTAATTGGATAATTTTCCCTTAATTTGAACGAATTCACCTGTTTGTAATAAGATAAAGGGTATTTTTCGCGATGTGTGTTTATTGTTATAAAATTTCTGAATTGCATGAAGATATCTCCAACTCGTTTTGCAAATATGTTGTAACAATGATGCCCTTCACTAGGCTACCTATATGGATTAATTTCCGTTTTCGAGTTTTGATTTGCATTTAATTGCTTTGACGATCTACCTCTATTGAAATGCACTTTTCAATATCTATTTTTTCCAAGATTAGTGACCTTTTCGCCAAAGGTGAGCTTTTTTTTTTTATAGACTTACAGATTTAAACAACAAACAAAATATAATTTACTAAAAGCTAAAACAGCTGAAATACAAGTGATATCCTATACCTCCAATTATTGATGGACTTTAATGATCCATTACCCAAACCACGTTTAACTTTATCAATGTGTATTTTTATTGATCATTTAAAATTCAATCAAACAGAACACAAACCGATAATAAGCCAAAATCAACGACAACGTCAAGTGCCTACATATTGGGATCCTATTGGACTTCTTACTTTATTATCAATTCATATCAATTAGAATACTAAATTATCGCACATTTTCAATCAAAATGAGAAACTACTGACTGATTATATGAAAATAGATCAGTTTAAAACAAAATGTCATCTACCTAACTGTACTTCATTATACCTGAATTGCTGAATAAATATTTAATAACCACTGTGAGAAAACGATATATTGCTTCAACTGAACAATAAATCTTTTTGTGACAACTGCTTCTACATACCATAAGATACATACCATTAATCTATGCTATCTATTGCTGCTTTCAGTTTTGCCAAATACAATTTACTATATGGGGACCCGTATAATTGGGGATGCACCATTTTGGGTGTATACTTGTTAACGAAGTTTTCAGGAATGGTTTGAGATCATGTTTTGCATTTACAAAACTTCTTCGGCGAGTATTTGTCAAAAATATTGAAATCATTACAAGAGCACTACCCTATCATACATCACAGTTATCCTCACTTGTTGTAAGCGGTCTTCAATTCAAGTCATCTACACAAAGCTACTCGTGGCGGGCAATCCAACGAAGATATGTTAATATTTTTTGTCAAAGCGGCATCATCTTTTGCATACATCTAAAAAGCGTCACTCTCTATCTCTACGAAAACTTTAAGTTCATAGTGTATACCACATTGTCATAACTTGAACGCTGTTTTGATAAACAGAAAGCGATATTTGAAACCGAATATTCGCCTTGTCCTAAACGTGGAGTTTCAGAGGAACTAGGTGAAGATTTTAGTAACATAATGGCATCTCCGCACTGGGTTATCTTATCTGGTTCAACAATCTTTGTACCTGAAAAATAGTGTTTTTTATGTAATTCACTTGGCATTGAATAGTTATGAAACTGCACTCACTATTTTGGAACACTATGGAGAAATTAAAACTAACAACACAGGCTTGTTTCAAAAGCTGTTTTCGATTGTAGGTGAAAAAGGAAATACCAAATAGCAAATCATCTTTCGTTACCACGACACTACGACTTCCAACTAACAGAGGGAAGCCTAGCCTAGTAGACCTTTTGCATTTTGATCTTTCAATTTAAGTGCCCCTTTGACATTTCTTTCGAGCCATGTACCAATAAACATTTATTCTCTTTTTTTTTCACGAGATCTTATTTCTCACTTAACTAACAAAACGTCTATTCACCTGACCAGCTTGACAAGCACTTTCAGGAAAATTGGCAGTCTACTGATGTGAACTTTTACCAGTTATAATGGTGTCAATATAACTGATGCGGTATGGAAATAAAAACGACCACAAAACAACCAACCCCGTTCACCTGGGTCATTTTCATCTTCCTCAGATGAAGACCATGTTCCTGAAACAAAAACATTACGTAAGCAACCCATTATTGATATTACTGCAACTGTGACAAGAAGAATTAGAAGGGCTATAAGTATACCCTATCGAGTATGACTTTAGAATTCCCAACCCAATTTCGATCTCCAGCTTACCTATCCAAGTGCTCCTTAGATATCCGTGGTAGCTTATGTACGGGCCATCCCAACAGTTTTGCAATCTTCACATCACATGGTATCATGACGTATTCAACATCATCTTCACCATCGTTTACTTGGTTGACTTCACTGTCTTTATCATCAATTACCGTAACACTTCTATCAACATCACCATGGATGAAGTCAGTCTCGATAGCCATTTCAGGATTTTCAAGTTTTATTTTAGCTGAATTATCCAAATCATAGTGTTGATAGGTAACTGTTGGTTTGATATCGATGTCAATATGCGGCGAGTTTTGCTTTAACTCATATTCATTTGTATATGTATCAACTGGTAGATTTTCTATCGTATCTCTGTGTTTAAAATCGGCAGTGTCATTGACTTCCATTGTAACGATACTTTTAGTGTCAAAACAACTATCTTCGGTTTTGATTGGTATTTTGTCATAAACATTGGTCTCTGCTTTCTTGTAATCAGTCTTGAACAACTGTGGCAATGTTTGGTTTTGCTCAAGCGACCGTTCAATAAGCACATTTACGTCCTCATCAATCCTTTGGAAGAATATTTCTTGGTTAAACTGGTCATAACAATTATGATCTGTATGTGCTGGTACAGCTGGTTGATCTGAAATACAGACATTGATCAGTCCTATGTTTAGAATTCAATTGTATATGCAGCCGACACATGTCCACCTGTGTATCTAAATGGATGATTATATTAAGAAAATATCACAGTAAAAGGAGAATTTTAAAATGACGATGCTTCTTAATTAGCACCTGTTTTACAAAACCATGAATGGTCCGGTTTGAGTATGTCTCTGCAATATTGTTCTAGAGTTCAATACGTTGCTTCGCAGTGTTTTATATAACCAATAAGCAATGCTTTACCTTTTCACATGCAAGTTAGTTTCAAAGACGACTTTAATCATTCCAAAGCAAACACAGCTATACAGCAAATGAGAGTTAATAGTGCTTTGTATGAATGAGTTTTTTGTCGACAGTTTAGTAAGTTTCGTTAGAAGAGATTTCATTACCTCTCTTAGTATCCAATGACAAAGTCCAACCAGTTCCCGCTGTGTGATCTGTATCCAATAAAGCTGATGAAGCAGAATCGTTCACCTTGAAAGGTCTTGGAATCTATGCATTGTAAAAATAACAATCTTTTGGTATATGGGTAATTACACACAGGGCCAAAATACATATTATCAGGAACGTAAAGTCCAAGGTAAGAATGTCACATATTAAAAATATTCAAAGGGAGCTAATCCAGGCTACAATATCTACCGAATGTAACACCGAATGTAACAGAATGACTGCCCTTATATCAATTATTATTCAAATACTTGTTGGTTCCGACAATCTTTTTAGATCAGTATGGAATTAATTTTCTAGTTACAACTTGTGAGTTAGTGCATTTAAATTGTAATGCATATTAGAAATACTCACTTGATAAACTTTCGGATCTTTCACTTGGTGCATGTACCATCTTGGACGTTTCAGCAGAGGTGGGTCGTCGCTGTGTCTGTCTCTTTGTGAGTCTCCCATTTGATCAGGAAATTGTATATCCGGTCTACAACGGACATCCTGAGGTGGAACAGCATCACTATTAAGAACGTATTTTATCTGTGGCAAGACATTAAAAGACCGCGGTAGCTGTGTAGGATCTGTATCGTTACGACAATCATCACCGACACTAAGTAGGGCTTTTGAATCGGGTTGGCACCAAGGACGGAAGACTGAACCAGGCGGGAGAATAACATAACTGTTCTTTCCGTTTCTATCCTGTGACAAACCTCCATTTCTCGGTACATGAGACAATGTTGTTTGCTGCGGTTTCGCATCGTTTAAATATACGTTTTCATCCTTGGTTACATCTTGATCATTAGTTTCAGAGATATAATTTGTCATAGGAATGTAACCAAGTCGATCATCACTGTGTTGTACATTTTGCCGTTCGTGTAAGAATTCACTTTGTGATGAAGCTGTATAATCATACAATACTCGAGAAGGCAGTGATTTGCTAACACTTGGAGACACCCGCTTCTTTGGAACCAAATAAGAGTCTGGCTTGGAGAGGTCAAGAGCTTGAGGCACACCGCTTTCACATGTATCTCCAACTTCGTGTATCATTTCCTTATTTTGTTTACCTTTTTCATCAGACAAAGTTTGTCGTGAAACGATAAAGCTGTAAGGCCTGTAATTTACATTGGGTAAAATTGCCAAGTTAGGTGCAAAAGTAACAGACTTATTTTCTTTATCACCGTTTGATACGAACTCGGCTTGTTTAGAAAGTCTGCTATTTGATGAATGCTTAACATAAGCCAAATCTTTTTTATGCGATACAGCATCACTGTTACACAGGTATTTAACTTTCGGTAACACTGCAAACTTGTCTGCAAATGGAGCATTTGATGAAGTCTTTCCTGGCGCATTGTTGTTGGGTGCGTATCTTACATTTGTCAATATTTCATTCTGTTGTATGTTGACACTCATCTGTGGCGCTACACCAGCGGATTGTATTGGTGGACGTACTACATTACTCTGTGACTGGTTTATAGCTGTGGAAGAGGAACTACTTTCCAGCCCGAATCCGACAAACGGCGGAGGTTCTGCAATTAAAACGTTTATTTAAGCGAGCCGTTATAAAAAGTGAACATCCCAATAAAGGACCCATTGATTTCGAGAGCAAGCATAAAAAACATACACATTTTCATTGTCAGCGATAACAGCAGCGTCAATCAACAATAAGTAATCGATGCTTGCTAGCAAGATCAAAACAGATTAGACTTCTTAGATGATTAAGACTAATGTATCTTTCCTTTTGCAACGAATTCCAAGGGTATTTTGCGGTTGATGTATATTTTATTTATTTTTTCAATAAAGAAAATGTTAATTTGATGATGCTCCCAAAGTTGACCCTTTTTTCGAAACAATTTTTAAAAAACTGTTTTGACCGCAGACAAAAACTTTATGTAAGGTGATATTCTAGTAAACAAACATTTGAAGTATTTTAAATCTTAGAATAAGAAAATAATTGTATCAAGAACACTTAATGGCTTATAGCAAACATTGAATGACAAGCGATTGGTTTATAAACCGAGATTCTTTGATGATATTGGCCCTGTTTTTCAACTATGTCAGCATTGCCGATATTAATATTTCAAACCGGATATGGCATTTCCAGCTGAGCTGTACCAGTTTTATATACCTGTGGTACGACGTGGTCGGGTATAGAACATTTAACCTTCAATACACGAGACGGACGCTCGAATATCTAAGAGGTTATAAACTCTTTCAAAGATTTTCTTTTTAACTGTATGTGTTGCGTTTGCTCTTTCTGGCACATGTCAGGCACTCGGGGAGGTTTAAGCATGGCATATACTGAGGTGTTAATAGCCTTTGATGGAATTCGCCAGTTAGATTTTTTAGGTTCAGAAATGTTTTGACAGATGACTTTTAAGCAAACCCAATATCACTTGAACAGTGATAATATTTGGCCCAGAGAATCTAATAAAAATTCCCCAAAACTCATTACTTTCATTCATTTCAATCATTTTTTCTTTACATCAAACCCCATTGATTTTAAAGTTTTGGTAAAAAGGAAAGCCTATTGATTTTTTCAAAAAAGAAAATCACTGCTTGAAACCCACTTGAAATCACTGCTTGACAACTGAGTCACAAGTTTGAGTAGAGACCACCATCGTCAACACTGGGTCAAATACAAATGTTTTGTGAGATACCTGTTATAAGCCCGTGTTGATGTATCGAAGCCATCTGTATAACGTTTTCGTTATTGTGATACCAGCTCTTGTGCTCGTCTGTCATCTTCGACCATAGCATTTTGAATCTGGAAATTATCGAAATGTTTATGATGGTTGTGACATAGATTTATTGCTTGACTTGTTACTCCAATATCATTTACGGTTGAATGTTGGCTAAACAGATTTAACAATTATTTAACGGCTTTCCTTAAATTCATCAGTACTAGACTATGGCTCGGAAGTGTACGTTAAAGTACAATATAAAACCAGCTGCTCGAGTTCGATCCGCCATCTAAATCAATATGCAACAGAACCCATTGTTAAATAGAGCTCATAATTATACATGCTTAAATCTGGATGTATGCCTTAGTAATGATGGCAAGGACGACTTCAAACCTTTTTATTTGAACTTACTATTTTCATCGATGACACTCGAGGCTTCTTTCAGGCAATATAGGCATAAGTTCAGCCAAATATGGATGAATGAAAAATCGCAAGTTGCAAACTTTCTTCTCACGGGAATAAAACGCCATAGCGTCGTGCCCCAAACCCGACACTCCGCCAAAGTCAACATAACTTATGATTCAAATGGGGTAGAAATGGCTTAAAACGCTTTAACCGTATGATAGGTTTCTGTAGCAAACTTGCATGGTTAAAAGTGACGTTTATGATCTAACATTCCACCATCAGATACATTCAAGAAGATGCTAATGATAAAAAAGAATCAGGTTTGACATCATAAGTTATTAACAATGATTCGTTTAGATTATGGATTCCCTGGGATTAAAAACAGGCCAATACTATGCTATGTGTCAAAACTGTTTTGCAATACGATACGCCAATGAAATCGGATGGATCTCAAACTCGTGACATCTGAATTCAATCTATTCCATATTTACTGCTGGCATCACAGGAACCTAAATATGATTTTAAAGTTAATTTTATTTGGGACGGTAAAATATTAATGTCCATGTTATGCAAAATTGTTTGGTAATCATACGTGTTTAGGGCCTCCGGTTCACTCAGATGAGGCATCTTAGTCGCAAGCTGATTACCGTGAGTGATAACGAATAGCAGAAACCCTTTGTCCTCCTCCTTCAATATGTCCAGAGACTTGAAACCCCTTAAGCCTGTAATAAAAGTATTTTCAAAATATTGAAATAGGTTGTTCTCAGTAAAGGTAGAATTCCCATAATCCGTAATATTGAAACTGTCTTTTGTCGGATGACATTGGTCGTTCTCGGTATACATTGGTCGTTGTCGGAAATATTTGCTCTACATCGATTAGTTCCGGTCACGACGAATGTATACCGAGAACCGACATAATCCGACATTAGTTTCAAAATTACTGATTATAGGTATACTACCTTAAGCACCTGTTAAACGCCGCTTCAACAAATTTTACTGAATTATTTACAGAGCTACGCTTACGATTCAAATTGTCCTGCGGATCCAGCAAGGATTAAAAACGGATTCCCGGGTTTTTAATCCATTTTCTGAGCTAATATGCCACACAGGACCTGCGTGTGTCATGTGTTAAAGTAATAGAAATGTTGTATGTAAGAAAACTAACAGCTAATAATGGTGTCGCTTGTCATTTAGATCAAGTAGATGAAATGTGTATGTGCAGATGACATTTAGTTTTATATTAGAAAATAGGTTTCCCTTTTTATCGTCTGAGGATTGATGTTTGGTTGTTAGGAAGGCACACAGATTTTACAATTAGGAATTCCTGTAATTGATATCGCAGTGATGTCAGTTTGACACAATGACTTCAAAAAATTCTAATTGAGTATTTGCCGAGTCGGAATTATAAATAATTGGACTCGTGTATTCAAACTCGTTTCCGACAAAGCTTATAGATTTAACGAGTCAAGTTCGACGGGAGATCCACACACAATTAGACTCTTTATCACAAGAATCTAAACATTATTATTTACAAGGCAATACCATCTTTTTGGTGTTTATCTTACAAAGTTATCTACCTTTCAAATTTATTAATTTTATTAATTTAACAGCGACACTATCCATTTCGTAATGTACAAAGAAATCTACTTATCCATGAAATACTTTCGGAAAGAAATCTATTTTTGTGAACGAAATAAATATATCATGTTCCTTTTATTATCATACCCTGGTCGATCTGGTGTTGTCTTGACAAGTTCCACAACATCGTTGTTGCTGAATTATTCTCCATATGTTGTTCAAAAGAATGAGAGTTTGGTGTCGGTTTGAAAGTCCCTGTTTGATCATAAAGTGGAATGACATTCTTTATATCAGCCAGTGTCTTCCTAGTTTTATTCGCCGGAGAAGGCTTTGGCAAAATATACTGATATTTAGTAGCTTCAGGCACATCAGAATTCCGAGAAGACATTTCGGCAGTGCTTTTCTCGCTTTGTAATCGATGACGTCATATAATGCGTCATGTAAAGAAAGTGACGTCATTAAATGACGAATGTGTTAAAGTCTCCCACAAAAATGATCACGTATAATATGACGTAATTTAAATACCAATGCGTTTTGTCCTCCCGCTGTTCACACTTTAGCAGTCTCCTACGCAGTGGTCTCCCTTTTCATTTTGGTTAGGAGATCTCTGCTATTACCGAAAAAAATCCTTCCAGATCCGGACGGATTATATCTTTTCCAATAATATAACCAAGGCATTGCCTCTAGACCGCTCCCACAACTCAATGGTTTGGATATTGTGAAAAGACTAGCATACTGATTATACGTTTTGATCTCAATTATGCTTACTTTAGGGATCAAATACTCATTTTGTCACAAAGCTGTCATCTTCGTTACATTTAGATAGGTCTCAGTAAAAGGACATGTCTCCTTGCAGACTCCTGGTAGACTTTTTTGATGATATGTGTTATTTTATGGGTATTAATTTAACTTGCTTGGGCTGTGCATGATGGCCTTTTATCAATAATGCATGGGTGGAAGGGTTCAGGATTATTCCTGAATTTCAAGTTTTTGAGACTTTTTGTTCCTATACATGTATAATGCTATAACAAACATGCCTTTCAGGATAAAAAACTACAGATTTCAGTTTGTTGATACTTTTTGTTCCTATATAAAGCTATAAATTACATGCCTTTTAGAGTAAAATACAGATTTAAGGTTTTTGAAATTCTTCAACTTTCACCCATGATAATGAGACATTCATTATGTAAGGACAAACTGATCAATGTCAAAACCACCAAACTATAATATTTGAACCACAAGTTTGTCTCTACATGAAATCGTAGAATCTTTTACATAAAATCATGTGTTGAAGGTACTGGTTTATATCATCATGAGAACAAACAACACGTCATTTGGTGATGAAGAAGAGTCATTTTGGCTAATAGTATCAGACAATATTCAACAACATACTCATCTGCTTGTACATGCTTAGGGACTAACTAAATTACATCATAAAAACCAATCAAGTCTTTGTTTGAATTGTTCTTTACTGTTCAATATAGATAAGGAAATCACGCATAAATTGCTTTGCTGATCTCCAGAAGGTCATTCAATAACAAAAAAATAGCTTTGGTGTAGCTAACAAAAAGTCATTTAACTTTAAAATGAAATTAAAAGATTCTATAAATTTTGATTTGTATTTTATCAACCTTTGTTCACACATAAAGCACTGCTTTTTGATACGTGTTTATTAAACAACTTATAATTAAAATATGCATCAAATGATATGCAATGAAATATTAATCAAATGTAGGAAAATCTGCAGACAGCATTTGTTCATGTATTCAAATTCCTTGCTCTAACTCATTGGTTGAAAAAGTGAAGTCACTGCATGATATTGGGACACTTTTTTCATTCTTGATGCCAAGTGTCCAGGTCGTCATAGTTTGAATAAAAACTCCTGAAAGTTGGATGAATATGGCAGAAACATTCATGATCAACTTTAGATTTTTCAAATAAAAACATTAACAAATATTCCATGACATACATCCTTATGACTTTTATCAAGTTTTTCCAAAATATTGTTTCAAATTTAAAGGCATACTAGCGCCCAGAAAAAACTGCGAAATATGAATTATAAATTATTATAGAATACATTGAAACAAAGCGAAAAACCACATGATCATTACAACATGAGCATGTTTCTCGTGTCCAGCATGTTCTGGTTACATCATTAATCCTGTGTTGTTCAATAATTTACATAAATTTAAATTGGTCTTTCGTCACAAATTGATATGCTAATGTCTTGCTTGACACATCAGCAAATATCCTTTAAAGAATGAAGAGAATGTCGACTGCGGTTTTTAATTCATCAACAAAAAAGAAATTTTGAAATGAGTGATGTAACAATGGACATTGTATATGAAAATTGTAAATTCCATACATGTGCTGCTTTTCACATAGACACCGGTTTATATTATGCTGCAACCATTGAAAGAGAGTTATAATTTTACATTTTAAATGAGATTGTTAACACTACAATACATTAATAATTGTTTTTTCATTATGATGTAACTGGACACTAATTGCACATTTGAAAGTCTTGTAATAAGTTTATTATTTTAATAATAAACCAATTTATAGTATAATTCTCCAGTAGATAGTTCTGACCTATTTTTAAACAAGAGAAAATGATTTTTTAATGTGAGGAATGATGTTCTTGAAACATTGTGGATGTAACAGTGGACACAATATTACCATATGGCTAGCAGAGACAGAGTTGACAGCTATGATGTCAAACAAAGATTAATGGTGTTAGAGCAATCTAAATGTGCACCCATTATTCTTACATATGCGCTTGTCACATAGTCTGCAGAATAAGTAGATGTTGTGCATTAACCATTTTAGCCATTATCAATACTGTGCAAGCAATTATGTAATTTAAGAGCTATGAAAAGTTATGATACAAATGCATGCTAGCTATACCAACGTTCACAGCAATAATTCTTGACAAAGTACAGCACAGTAAAATGAGACATTCAATTATTTTGACATTGTACAGTGGTGAGCACTTATGCCTTGCAATTCCGATGGGGATTCAAACCCTGGTTTGATCTGTAGTGTTTCATCATTGGTTATTTGATTATTGTTATGGACTTTCCCAAGTAGAGGATCTGTCAGTAACTTGCAAAAGTATGGCTAGACTGAGCCTTCCCAAAACAGACTGGTGTGATATGACTGAAATACTGTTGAAAATGGCGTAAAATTAGGATGTATTCACTACAATATATCCATGTATAGTTCAAGTTTCAGGTGAGCCACAAAATAGTGTGCGCAAAATAAAGTTTTACCTTGATTGTGACCATGACAATCTTTAAAAAGAAAAGGCAAGTCAAAACGTAGAGAAATTATAGGATTTATGTAGCTGATAATTAAACAACTCTTCACAACATAGCAAAATTCAAATGTATAATCTTCTATAATTTCTACACAAATGAAGAAACATCACAACATTCTGAATGTAACCCTTTCCTACCTGAAGACAATTTTTGAAAACTGGAAAATTGAGAATTACATATAATGAACATTTGCCATTTAATAACATTCAATTAATCTTCTTTCATGTATAGAGACTTAAATTATTCAATGGTTTCAAGTTCTTTCTCTTTCCACATACACTAGTAGTGAAAGTAACAACAGATGATCAGCTACCAACAATTGTCAAAGCAATTTGAAAACATTATGGCAAAAGTAGAAATTGCTCATGACGAGGGAATTTGTTCACAATGTTTTCAGAGTAGAGTAGTCTGCTGCAGATTTTTGTGGTTTGTGGGAGGGTTTAAACTGGTAAAAAAAGAGCGGAAAGTTCCACACACAGGCAAACAAAGTACTAAGTTTTTTGATAATGTTTTTCTACAAACAAAATGATGACAGTAACAACAGATGATGCGCTGCCTACAGACTCATTTTGAAAACATTATGGCAAAAGGAGTAATTGCTCATGATGAGCATTTATATTCCATTTGTCACAATGTTTTCAACTATATTCAATCATTCCGGCCTACTTTCATTTATAAAGACTTTCCAAGTTCATTTATATTTTTTTCCAATAAAACAAAAAACGTTATTTCTCTTTCACACACACACACCACACCCACCCCCACTAGTAGTGAAAATAAAAACAGATGATCAGCTACCAATAATTGTAATTCAAAAACATTATGGCAAAAGGTTAAATTTATCATAACTATAATCAATAATTCTACTTTCATTTATAAAGACTTTCCATATTTTTGTGAGAACAATTCTAAAGTTGTCTGCTGCAGATTTGTTGTATTTCCTGGTGCCACACACAGACAAACATGGTTGTTCAAGTACATTCATAGCGTCTTCCAATAAATCATAAAGGTTCTTTCTCTTTCACACACACTAGTAGTGATAATAACAACGGATGATTAGCTACCAACAATTGCCAAAGCAATTTAAAAACATTATGGCAAAAGGTTATCATTACTATAACCAATAATTCTACTTTCATTTATAGAGACTTTCTACATGTTTGCCTATTTTCTTTCAGAGTAGTCTGCTGCAGATTTGTGGTTTGATGGAATGGGTTAAAACTGGTAAAAAAAGAGAGGAAAAATCCACACACCGGCAAACAAAGTTTCAAGTTTTTTTATGTTTTTTTACAAACGCAATGATGAAAGTAACAACATATGATGCGCTCCCTACAAACTCATTTTGAAAACATTGTGACAAATGGAAAAAAATTGAGAGCAATGATGAGCAATTTTTTCCATTTGTCACAATGTTTTCAAAATGCGTCTGAAGGCAGCGCATCATGTGTTGTTACTTTCATTTATAAAGATTTTCCATATTTTTGTGAGAACAATTTCAAAGATGTCTGCTGCGGATTTGTTGTAGGTGGGAGAGAGTTAAAACTCATAAAATTTCCTGGTGCCATATACAGACAATCATGGTTGTTCAAGTACATTCATAACGTCTTCCAATCAAACAAAAAAAAGTTTTTTCTTCCAATGTCCATAGCTGCTTTTTTTCTGAAGTCCACAACTTTCTCATCTTCTTGAAAGATTGGACCCATAGTCCTCCCTCATCTGTTGGTAGCTGATTATCTGGCGTTTCAACAACCTGAAATTTTAATTAAAAATTGAAGATAAAATTCAATGAATATCTTTTCATGTGTGTTAATGTTAGTCCCCTGATTCAAAATCTGAACTTTGCCTTGTTGAAAAAAAACAAACATTTTACAGACTGTTAGGATAGCGCTTTCAGTTCATATCTTTTTTAAATCTATTATTATTCATGATCCAACTTATTATTTGAAAAAGCATCATTTCAAGTAGCAAATCATATGATCTAAAATCCATGAAGTCCAGTCATCCTATGAAAAAAATGGACTCAACCGTCTACTAATTGCAACAGAAACGAAATCTCTTTTAAAGTTATCATGAATGTATAAGAGATGACAGAAAAAAAAAGTCCTCCAAAATCCCTTCAAGGGAAATTGGTTAAAAACTGGTTTTAATATTGCTACGTTCAGGCCTTTTGGAATAAAAAGCATATTTGTATATACCTACGCGTCATACCTTGACTGGACTAATGCCAAAATGGAGCACAATAAATAAACTAATAACAGAAAAAAGTAACAGAATTACTTTTTCTTTTCCAATACAACAACTTAGCAAAATCCACTCGACTTCAAAAGAGGATTTAGAAAATGTTAATACAAAACAATCAATAGTCTTTACAAATCAAAGTATATTTATTTAAGTGTTAAAAACAATGTGGTGAAAGGAGAAATTGCTCATCATGAGCAATTTCAACTTTTGTGGTTTCTGGGTTAGTCTCAATCAAGGTTGTTGGGTCAGCCTCAACTGTGGTTTCTGGGTTAGTCTCAATCAATGTTGTTTGGTCAGCCTCATCTGTGGTTTCTGGGTTAGTCTCAATCAGGGTTGTTCGGTCAGCCTCAACTGGGCTATACAGCTCCTCTTCATTATCTGACATCATATTTGTGATAATATCCAGGATGCTGGAATTCGCAGAGTCGCAGAGATCGAAACTGTTATCATCTATGTTACCATTGATTTCAGGAACTATTGAACTATCAGAATCTGTGTCAAGCAGTGTCATAAGAGCATCAAAATGATTTAAAGCAAACTACTTTTCTTCTTGCTTGACTCCATTTAAACTTGTCCACATCAAGAATACAGGTCTATTTTCATGAAAGTCCTCACTGAACGGATAAAAAATCCTGTGCATGTCATTTCTAACTGTGTGTGTCCCATACGTTGGACACACTGATATCACTGGACAATTTAATAGATTTGCCAAACTGGCAACCTGCCAAAGACCCATCCAACTTCCTGACTTCCTTATCTCCAACACTTCTTTTTCATGGTGTTTGATGGTTCTCTTTGTCAGTCGCTGCCCTGTAAAGAAACTTGAATACTTAGCAAATGCTTTAGGCACGTCCTCTTGTGCATTTTCGTGTTTTCCTTTATTCATATATATATATTGTCTAGATACTTTCCTTCATTTTTAGAAAGTTCCATAACGATCTTTTTCCGGATTTCTTTGTGATTATCCTCATGGCCATAAACCAGCACACTTCCTGCTCGCGGTAAACAGTTTCCATCTCCATAAATAATGCATGGGTATAATTTACATGACGGTTGCATAGGAATATCTCCCGGTACAAGAGGCAGACTAATGTTGTCTACTACACTCCCTGTGTCAAAAAACGTCTTGGCTGTCACTCTCTGCAAATCTTTAATATCAAGCTTTTCTACAAATTCCTTAAGATAATTGAAATTGGAACACTCTTGCATTAAACTGACATCATCTTGTTCGTTTCATTTATCTCCTTCACCACTGTTGCTTTCTTTGTTGTCATATCCACTTCATCATCATTACTTATTTCATCCTCTACCTTTTTACCTTCTGTGATTTCTTCTTTCTTTTCATTGTCACCTTCTCCACTGTGCCTTTGTTCTGTGGTTCATATTTAACTGTTTCACCAACTATGGCTTACTTCTCTCCATTCTTTGTTATCATTTCCCTTCATCATCATATATTTCTTCACCTTTTACCCTTTTACCTCCTGTTGCTTTCTTCTGTTCTTTCTTTGTCACCTTCTTCCCCTTCTGTATGATATTAACCTTTTTGTTTTGAATTGCCTTTCCTTTCATTGAGTGCACAGTCCACTCTTCTACAAGCTGCAAGTTTTCACATTCCCCAGATGTGTCAGTTCCGACGCATGTTGGACAAAAACAGCTCAAATTTCTGACTTTAACTACAGTGTACACCTTCTGCTACACCTCTAACATTGTGGAGACTTTGTGTTCCTTCAACTGTTTTCAAGTCATTCTGTCCATTATCTCTGTTAATTTGTTCAACATAGAAGAAAGTTCTCTTCCTGTGTTCACAATCATCAGATTGTTCGGGGTCACTCAGATTTGAATGACAGAAATTGTACAAGTCTTTTACAGTTTGTATAGTTCCCTTTCTATTTCTGACAAATCGTTCAGCCTGATTTTTCACAAGTCCCCCAAGAGCATCACAGGCATTTTTTCCATGACGAGAACCGAAGAACGCTCTTTCAAATGTATGTGTCTTCACTTCAGATGGATTCTGGAAAGTTTTTTTTTTACTTAAATCGGGCTGCGCAACCATCGCTAAACTGAACCTCGTGACTGAAATCTACTTCATCTCGAATATGGCTATCCATTTGTTTTGTGAACTGTTTCACAGCATCTGCATCATGGATCAGATCAGATGAAATGAACACAGCAGAATCCTGAACTATTCCATCCTCACATTTCGGGCAGTTGTAATGTGCAATTAGTGGAAATACAGTTGCTTGCTGGTAATTGTAGTACGCTGATTGTATTTCATCCTGATTAAGGCATCGGTAGTTTTCAGCAAAATCGGCAACCAGGGGCGTTCCTGGGGTGTTTTTGAGTGTACGCACCGAGGTTTACGGGCTTTTTGTAGGGGGTCTGGATGTCCTCCTCCAGAAAATTTTGTATTTAAAGAACGAAAGTGGTGCGATCTTATGCATTATTTGCGTATTTTTGTCATCATAAATAATTGAAAATTCACATTATTTCCAATAATTTTGGACCTAAATATGAAATTGAACAATTGTAGATCTAGCAAATTTTTTATATGAACACAGCGGAAATTCAAAGACAGGACAAAATCTACACATTTAGGCAAATTGCCAATATTAAATAATTTTAATATTATTACATCTAAGAATGTATCAAGTTAAAAAAAAACGTAGACATATACTCGTATATCAGCTCTTTTAGTATAGCACTGGTAACATATGATTTCACGGTCCTTGTAAGAACTGTTAAAAAGATATGATTCAACAGACTGAGATTATAACATTGGTAAAAAGAAACTAAACACAGAAAAATGCTGGCTGTTTCATCGCAAACCGCGAGGCAAAATACAGCTGGTCGAGCACAACTACGGAATACACATTGTTACACTTTGAATAGCAATGCAAGACGCCGGTCTTTTCTTCTTGCGAATATATCGACAACTCACTCTGCGCTTAATTCCCTATAACGGTGAATGTTCATCAGTCCCAAGCCTGACAGACGTTCTGTTGTCATTGTTGCCCGCAGGTACGTCTTCAAACGTCGCATAGAGCTGAATGACCTTTCAGCGGTAGCTGTCGACACTGGCATGGACAGTAGCACATGGAGGCATTTTGTCACGTTTGGGTAGAGTTCAGAGTTTGTTCTCCCTAGCGTATCTGCAATGTTATCAGACTTGTCTTGAGCACTTTCACATCTGACTTTCCACCTGCGACATTCACGCATGAATATATCTGCATCGTCTGCAGGTAGGTCGAACTGGAACTCGTTGAACAGCTCTTGCATGATTTCGCCTGTCAGCTTACTGACTCCAACTGGTAGCAGATGCTGTGCCTTGAATCTCCCTCCACCTTGCAACAAACGAGTATCAACTTCTTCAATCAGATGATCAACGAAGGGAAGATACAGGTTTCGCTTCCAGAACTCCGCTGTGGTATCTGCTGGTGTGTTTTGTCTGTGCTGCATTCTCGCTACCCCTCTACGGCGTGATGGTTCAACACCATGTCTCCTACTTCAATGGCCTTATTGAAAAGTTCGTCCCAGACTAACGGATCATTTCGCTCATCTGATAGTAGTCTATGTACTACTGCTGCCTCTGTCACGCACGGCTTCCAACAGATTGCACGACTGTTTTTGCAAGATCAAAGAGAGAGGAGCTAATGAAGACAGCGCATGTTCAGCTGTAATAAGTGATATGATAAAGCTGAACTGGAGTACTGCCGTCTTGTGTGCCCCTGCCTTCATATCCCTATGATTCTCACTGAGGTCTTCCAGTGCCGCCACAACAGAAGTATATGCTACTTTAAACGTCTTCAAAGCATCTGCTCATGCAGCCCATCTGGTTTCACACAATGACTGGAGTTTTGTTCTATGGTCCATATCTGCTCTGCTGACCGGATCATTTGAATTTTGTTAGCGTCTAATCTAGTTACTACAATGATGAAATATGTTGAAAACCGCGATCAAGGTAAATTGCTTTTGTATACATTACTCGAGTAGTCTTCGTCATCCGTAACATAATATGTGGGAAAAATTCAGAAAAGAGGTAAAAGTTGGTATTTCTATTGGTTTAAATCGCAATATGTATTATAAACGATAAAATACGGCAGCGGGCTGATTATCAACGTCCGGCCCAGCTCTGCCGTATATTATTGTCTAAGTATTACATTAAATAATGATCGTGGCGCGAATGTCACGCTTATAGTACAGTAGATCTAATGTCGAAACATTATAGGTGACGAATTTGCATGAGTTTAAACTTAATGAAAAAAAAATCTCAAATCATTTTTTTTTACTAAGTGCACAATTATATTTCACAAAATCATGTAAAAACAGTTACACACATTTGAAGAGAAAAACAAATAGTTTCAAGAAAAATCAACAGCATGCTTCTGACCGGATTTGAACCACGGTCGACGGCGCAGTAGCAAAACGTACTAGCGCGTAAGCCTACTGCGCTACCAATTATTAATATTACTCCGTTGCTAAAGCTGTATACAAATCATTGATTTCAAAAACGAGACTAAAGAGAAAAGTTGTACTGATGAGTAAGCGATTTTTCAACGTCCGACTCATTTACATCTAGATCTAGCTCTATAATTCTTATCAAATGTATTCATATTTTAGGGACAAACGCATAAAAGAAGGCAAGATATAAATTATATCATGTAAAATATTGTATGTCAGACTAACGTAAACAAAATCGAATCGACTGGTTAAGGTTTAAGCGCTCTTATTATTATGTTGCTTTCCATACCTGCTTGGAAAAGTAAACTGATGTACTTTATCCCATCTTTCTGTAAGAAGACATACTTTTTTGTTGTCGTCTAAACTTGTTTCACCATCATAAACATCACAATACGGCGGATCTTCAGCACAACTGGAAGCGGCTATCTTTGAAAATTACCGCTTCGAAAAGTTTAGTAAAAGCCCGGATAGAAAAGGGACGAAACCGTTGCTATACTGTAGACTTTTTGAACGGGTAAGCTCCCTTGCTCTGATATAACGCTTCACAGTTATATTCGTGACCAAATATACGAAAGTCAGACTTTTTGGCATTTGATAGTTTATTCGATTTTACTTTTTAATATTCAATCCAATCCTGTGCTCTATTATACCAGCTCAGCAAGGCCTAACCTCCCCCCCCCCCCTTGCCTTCAGTTTTTACATCATTTTTTACCATTAATATTTTTTCATTTTTCGGAGCGAGTGTACGCACGTGCGTACGGTGCGTTAAGGCAGGTACGCCCCTAGCAACCGACACAACCCAATTAGTTGGTACTTCTTTGTTATTTTCTGGAATTCCTGACGTTGCCAGTTTGCAACAAAGATGTGTTTAGGAAGTTCTTGAGTGAACTCTGTTATGATACTGTTCATTTTCCCAAGTTTTTCATTTAGCACTTGCCTGCGTCCCTGCTTTACTGTACCTATCTCCCACCTTTTCCATCGGATATCTTGATTGCCCACAAGCTGAATTAAATTATCAAAATGCTCTCTAATCTTGATGGCCCCACATTCATTGCACTTTCTTTCAAAGCATTCTTTTTTTAGGAGTTTTACAAAGAGTTTTTTGGACACAATCATACTTGTCTTCAAGTTTAATTTCCTTCTGGTTTTGATCATTGCACATTTTATTCAGACTTTCAATTTTGAACTGTATATTCAAACAGTACTCGCACAGGCAAATGCGGAATTTTTCTTTATCCATAGTTAACACTTCTTTGGGCCTATTTCTCTTAAAGGTACTCAATGAATTTTTTCCACCCTGAAACCTTTTATGTGTTTGCTTCAGACTAACTGTCATTATGCTCCGTTGTCTTCCATCTTTCAATACCGAACGCTTATTTGGTATGAGGACAGATTCCGTTTTGAAGAAGGTTTTGATATTTTCTTTTGTTTCACTTGATATACTATCATACTTTAGGATGGGCTCATTAGACAGCAAAGACATTCTCTTCATATACTGCAGCTTAATATCTAAAGATCTACGCATCCGTTTCTCAACCATGTGTTTACCAACAAGACTTTGTACAAGCCAATAATAAAGCTGTTTTCCCCGTTTTGATTGGTTTCTTTTCATATCTTTTAATGTGAGCTTCACACTGGCAACAATTTTAGCATTTGTTTTTTTGCGTCTCCTTTAATTTAGGTGAAAATAATACTCCTTTTACTTTGAGAGCTTCCTTTTTTCTTGGTGTTGCCTTGTCTATAACCTTGTTAATAGCATCTGCGGACATATTTGGATCTTTCGGTATATTCATTCTTTCGGAGGATTTTCTCACAGATTCTTTAGTTAGTTTGAACTGAAGTTTTTTCTTCGAACTTCGGTAATGTTGTTTCCTTTTGTTAGCTTCTTCTCTTCTTTTCTGATCAGACATTTGGGATCTTTGTTGTCTCTTTTTCTCCCGCCAATATGTTCTTTTTTCTCAACCTGTTTCCTTGTCATCGGATGTGATGATTGTTCACCGTTTGTATTTTTTCTATTTCTGTACTCCCTCATCCGTATTTTGACTTTTTCATTGTAAATTTTCCTTTGGGTTTCATTCATCCTCAAGCGTTGAAGCCGGTGGTTAAGTGCATTCATCCTTTATGTTCGGACGTACCTCTCAGGATCGCTTTTTAATTTTTTTCGATTATCAATGTAGTAATCTTTTTTTTGCCAGGTTCTTCTACTACATGTTTTCTTTTCTTCAACCTTTCTCGCAAAACATACCTAAAGACAAACATACTAATTAGAGGCAATGTTCAATATGACTGCATGTTTTTGTATACCAACATTACAGACCATCTTATTGCCTGTAGTGTCCATGTTACATCTGTGCATGGTCGTTATACCATAATGATGTGTATTTTTGATCAAGGATATCGCTTTGTGACAGTATTTCACTGTTGGATGGTTGTGCTACTCTTGTAGAATCAAATTAACCCAGAGAATGTCAGTTTAGGTTAAAATATATAAGACTATGTCCATATTACTAGTCATGTAACATTGACACAAAGTATAATGTCAAATGTTACATCTATATTCAGTTCTCTAAAATTTACCATATATTTGGAGTTTTCACAGGTTTTCTTTTTTAAAATCTATATTCCTAAGCAGCATGTTCATATTAAAATGATATTGTATGAAAATAGTATTTAGAAGTCCCAATTTAAGCACTTGCTATGGCAGATGTAACATGGACTATAACATTATACCATGCCGGTAAATTGGACAACAATTCAATATCTTAAATTACATCTTAGTTCATTTTTACAGAAGCATGTAAATTAAATGTTTAAACCTTTTTAAATGACTTGTCAATATATTTTTTTATAAACAAACAACCTTTCATTCTGAACTATAAATGACATGATCAATAACTTAAAACAGATCATGCACAGTTACAAATTAAAATGAAGTAACAAAGACTGTAACATAAATAGAAATATGTAACAAGGACACCAAAGTTTATGTCCAAGTTACATCAAAGAAACATTTAAAAAAATGATAGGTTGTATCTTTAATAATTATAAAATTTAACACAATACACAAATCTAAGGCTTCTAAAACTTTAAACATACTACAAATTTATTTGTTTGGTTTCCCACAAAATGTGATGTAAATAAAAAGGATGTAACTGGGACCACAACATGGACAAGAGTTCTGTAAACGAGACATCAATTGTTATGTCCTAGTTACATCAAAGAAGTATTTTTCATAAAGATGACAATTTTAATTAGAAGCAATACTTTATTTAGTAATAATGACAAAATGTTTCACAAAGTAACACACATTCACTATTCAATGGCAAAAAATTGTAACTGAATCCCTCTGTATGTCTTGTTAGTAACACAGATGTAGCCGAGTCTGCAAAAAGAGCAAAAACTGGTAACTTGGACACTGAATTTCATGTCCCAGTTAAATCAAGTGAACACATACTACTGTAACATTACATTCTACTTTTGAATAATAATCACTTTCAATGTAATGACAAAATATTTAAACTTGTAATCATTTGTCAATTCTTGTATTGCTTTACTGATCACAGCACCTCTAAAGATGTTGTAAACAATCAAGATGTACCTAGGACCACACCAAAGCAGAGAGAAGTAACTTGGACTGATGTTTATGTCCGAGTTACATCATGCAAATACTGTGTACTAAATTAAGGCTTCTATTATCAATTATAATAAAAGTGCATATAATGGCGAAGTGTTACAACTTGTAAAATTGTGTATCTCTTTTATTGCTACAGTTATCGCAAAATCCCACGAAATGAATTGTAAAATGATAAAGATGTAATTTTGACAACAAAATGCAGATTAAAGAAGTAACTTGGACATCAAAGTTATAGAAAAAGTTACATCTATCATACATTTTATTTATGCAACATTCACAGTTTTAGTAATACGTAAAAGTATGTACAAATTACACTTTTCTACAGTATGTACCACTGGCTTGATATTCAAACACTGTAGAACATTGGTATTTCCTACCAATTTTGAAAATAAATAATCAAGATATAACCAGGACCACAAAAGAGCAGAGAGAAGTAACTTGGACTGATGTTTATGTCCGAGTTACATCGTGCCAAACAAAGTGTACTAAATTAAGGCTTCTATTATCAATTATAATCAAAGTGAATATAATGGCGAAGTGTTACAACTTGTAAAATTGTGTATCTCTTTTATTGCTACAGTTATCGCAAAATCCCACGAAATGAATTGTAAAATGATAAAGATGTAATTTTGACAACACATTTTTTTTTCAATTTTGAAAATAAATAATCAAGATGTAACTAAGACAATATTTAATTTTGAAGTATTCCAAACTTTGTCAATATTATTCTGTGATGACAATCATAATTGTTGTGGCAGAAGGAAACATATATCAACAGTCAATTGATTACAGAAGTAACATTCATAGATATTGACAAGCTTTCTTGATTCAGCATTATCTTGACACATTATATTTGGAGAATAAAACCAAATTTGATTTTAAAGTATTCCAAACTTTGTCAATGTTATTCTGTGATGACAATAATAATTGTTGTGGCAGAAGGAAACATATATCAACAGTCAATTGATTACAGAAGTAACATTCATAGATATTGACAAGCTTTCTTGATTCAGCATTATCTTGACGCATTATATTTGGAGAATCAAACTTCAGACATAACATGGACTTTAAATGTGCAAGTAATCGTTGCTGTCAAAGTTACATCTTTTTGTTATAATTTAATTTTCATAAGTCATTGCAATTGTCGCCACTATAAGGCATTCAGAAGGTATGCAATATACTTCCAGTAATATCAACAAGTCATTTAAAAAATACCTGCTCAATTAACTGTCCGTTCATAAACTATTTTCTACAATATTCCATTGGATATCTTAGGTGAAATGGGTGGGGTAACTTTCAAAGGCAAATACCTAACTGTGTGTTAGGATTACGATTCATTTCTGAGGAAAAAAGCAAGAGCTGATCACAATTTAAGTAACAAAACCATTGCATATCGTAAGAAAATGGATGATCAATGAAAAATATTTGCACAAAGTAAGTAATCCAAAAGTTAAAGACGTAATTTTCTCTTTTAACTCTCCCAGTTCTATTACTTGAATTCATCTCGAAACGGCCGCTTAGCAAAATCATGTGTCACCGTCTCTTCTGATGCACAACATAAACGAATATCAAAATTACTATTAAAAAAGTATGTTCAAAATATTCAAAATAAATAGCATGTACAAAAATATTAATGACGTAACAAAAAGAGACATAAAAACATACCTCAGATTTTTTACAAAATTAAAATATGTATGAATAATGAAATTGAATTGTGCATCACAGAAAGGGCTTTCCCAGCTGCATTATATTCGTACCCCAAACAGTTCGAACCTATTATCGTACTCGGAAGTCAAAAAATGACGACTTTTAAAGATGTAACTTAAGTGGACAATAAAGTTACTTCATTTTTAAACTTAACTTTTTAAAGTAATATTTCCGAATTGTTCATTTATATTGTAGCTCTGAGAACTTTTTTTGTTTGCATGGTTTTAAGAATAGAAAAAATGTTTCTGAGTTTTGTTGTCAAATGCAACATTTGATAGCATTGAATGTTTTCAATTAGCCCAAAAAAATGTCCATTGTTTGTCCAGAAATTAATGACATAAACTACTCTTTCCACAACAACCCTGAGAGAAAACACCTGTATATTTGTTACTATTGATATGTACTGGTAATACAGTTCAAATGAAGTCCAAAGTACAAAATTTCCCAATTGAAAAATGATGAAAAAATCTGTTTTTTAAAGACAAACCAGAATGTGTTGGACACGAGAACCATGCTCATATAGTCTCTTTGATGAACTGAATTAGTTAAGGACGGCAGCCATTTAAAGTTCTAACGCTTTCTATAGCTTGTTTTTTTTTGACATCATAAAATCATTACCAGACCGTTTTACTACATGTGACTTTGTGACAGGTCCAAACTGAAAGCCACAGCAGACGACTGTATAAAGCATAAGCAGTCCTTTACTCAGTAAAATATCTCTTTGGCGCATCTGCTTCAGCGACCAATATCAAGAAAACCATAAAAGCTCATTTGGATCAATGTATCATTTTGTCATAATGTTTTCTAATCAATATTTTGTACACCATTATATTTGGAGCTATTTGTGTAAAGTAAAGTAGATGCTGTTTTCTTATACAGATATGTATGACAGTCTCAAATTTAAGCTTTGTGAAATAAATCTATGTCTTTAAAAACACAGTCTGTCAAGAAGGTTTTGTGATTTGTCAAATCAAAACCGTGTGAAAATGAATGACAATGTATTGAGAGAGAAAAAATGCTTGTTTGAAACCAGTGTCAAAAAAAGTATAATTGCTCGTTACAACAATTTCTCCTTCTGTGGCAATGGTTTCTTAATGTTTCTAAAATGTTCTGCTATAGTAACATTGCAATGTTAAGAAGAGTCTATTTTAGTAACATTGCAATGTTAAGAAGAGTCTATTTTAGTAACATTGCAATGTTAAGAAGAGTCTATTTTAGTAACATTGTAATGTTAAGAAGAGTCTATTTTAGTAACATTGCAATGTTAAGAAGAGTTTATTTTAGTAACATTGCAATGTTAAGAAGAGTCTATTTTAGTAACATTGCAATGTTAAGAAGAGTCTATTTTAGTATCATTGCAATGTTAAGAAGAGTCTATTTTAGTAACATTGCAATGTTAAGAAGAGTCTATTTTAGTAACATTGCAATGTTAAGAAGAGTCTATTTTAGAAAAGCATCCAACAATTGTAGAAGTTCACAGGATGTCCAAAGTGTTAATGGACATGTCCTTTTCAAAATCAATGAGAGAGATGACTATTTTCATGATGTCTTTCTGGAGATTATTAATTGCCTTTTAGAAATTACAAGAATGATTAACAAGTTCCTGCATGTTGTTTCTTAAAGAAAGGACCGATATCCTGGACAACCCTTGTAAAATGTCTATTATGATCGAATAGAAAGAGCTTAAAACTGCTGTGTAGGATGATTCATTCAATATTTAGCTGATTTTCAAAGGATGATAGATAATTATCCCAACATGAGATAAAGGGGATAAGGCTATAGTCCCTGTCTGTCTACTGGCATCAGTCAGAAAGTTTGTCTGGTGTATAATGCAAAACATATGGTACATATCAGAAAGTATGTAAAAGGCAACAGCACACAACAACAAATTGCATGAATAAAAAAACATTTTTTGTGATGTTGGGATGAAACCATTGTGCAAATGAAAAAAATAATCTTTGTAAGCAATTTATCTTTTTTGTCAAAGTGGTTTCTATATAGTGTCTGAAGCTGATGTGGTGCTTGAGATAGTTGTAAAATGAAATCCATTGAATATTTTGTCAAACAACCATACACATTTAGCAGGATGCCCATGTTAGCATGAAGCATGTTGTTTGTACCAAGGCCTCTTAACCAGTCTTTTGAGGAAAAGCTGTTTCATATCTTGGTTTTGTGAGATATTTTTGTTTAACATTTTGATTGTATGATAATATTATATATTTGTTTGTGTAAATGTTTTAACCCTTTTCTATGTCAACTAAAACAATGTGTTTTATCTAAGAAACAGGTGATACTTCTCAATGGTACTGTATGTTTGCCCTCCTTGATTTACTCACAAATATTACCGCACCTGCAATGGTACTGTATGTTTGCCCTTCTTGATTTACTCACAAATATTACCACAACTGCAATGGTACTGTATGTTTGCCCTTCTTGATTTACTCACAAATATTACCACAACTGCAATGGTACTGTATGTTTGCCCTTCTTGATTTACTCACAAATATTACCGAACCTGCAATGGTACTGTATGTTTGCCCTTCTTGATTTACTCACAAATATTACCACAACTGCAATGGTACTGTATGTTTGCCCTTCTTGATTTACTCACAAATATTACCACAACTGCAATGGTACTGTATGTTTGCCCTTCTTGATTTACTCACAAATATTACCGAACCTGCAATGGTACTGTATGTTTGCCCTTCTTGATTTACTCACAAATATTACCATAACTGCATTGGTACTGTATGTTTGCCCTTCTTGATTTACTCACAAATATTACCACAACTGCAATGGTACTGTATGTTTGCCCTTCTTGATTTACTCACAAATATTACCGAACCTGCAATGGTACTGTATGTTTGCCCTTCTTGATTTACTCACAAATATTACCATAACTGCATTGGTACTGTATGTTTGCCCTTCTTGATTTACTCACAAATATTACCGAACCTGCAATGGTACTGTATGTTTGCCCTTCTTGATTTACTCACAAATATTACCGCACCTGCAACGGTACTGTATTTTTGCCCTTCTTGATTTACTCACAAATATTACCACGACTGCAACAACTAAAATCAGACACTGTAATTTAGAAATTATGAAATGAGAGCCCTTTGTCACAAATAATTCTAAACTGACCCAAAATGATTTTGTACAATACATCTGTATACCAAGTGTTCAATGCAATACTGAAGTAAATCCTCCACAATTGTGTAGCACTCTTTTTTTATAGGATTGCACCCTCGATGATGAGGGTGATGTTATGGGTATTGGTTAATACTCGATTGTACAAATTTAGTCACCTAGTTAACAACATACGAGAAAATCTTAAATTTTGTTCATTCCAAGCCAAAAATACAATGATGTTGAAAAGTTTTCACCACAGTAGTTTATGAACTCATAAATGGTGAATTATTAGAAGGAATATTTATTACTAAGAATCAGTTACAGAACTCAGGAGTGATTTTTACCTATTGTCCATGAAGTTTCTTTACTCCAAGCATTCTTCACTTCTTCATTAATTTGAGGAAAATAATTGAATGTCTTATTAACTATGACATTAAATAACAATTTTCATGTAAATATAAGTTTTATCCAAACTAGTATGCTAAAAACTACTTTCGTTATGCAAACCTTTACCTTTGGTTGATGTCTGCTTTAATTATCAAGTAAGATTCTTTCCTCTGTTTTGGATAAAACGATGAATTATTGTTAGAATCTTTACTGGAAGAGTGCAGTCATTGATGAAAAACCTATTGTCCCTTTTTCCATAGATTGTTGAAGGAGAATGTCCTCATAAGAACATATTCATGATGTATAAATGGGTTGGAACATTGTTGTGAACTTATAATTTGTATTTTTGTACTTGTGTGTTTTGTATGTAACATGATACTGTTATCAGCAAATGACAAACATTGCATGATCTCTTCAAGTAGTACTTTAGTTAAATTAACAACTGAAATATACAGTCTGGCTTTTATGTATAATTTTTATTCATCAAAATGATATAACTTGGAGATGAGACACTTGTGGTACTGAGTTCACCATAATGATCATTGTAATATCCTTATGTATGAATTTTATCCCTGGGAAATGTTGTTAAAAATGGCTAAAGCAAAACAACTAAGTGGAAAGGGAATAGATATCAAGTTGTCAAATCAATATCTTGTGTGGTTTTAATCAGCCATAATGCACTATACGAATTTAGTAATTTATACTTTGGACAAAACTTTATTATTCATTGTGTAGTTTTGTATGTTGTACAGTTTTATTCAAGGTCCTGTATTGCGAATTTTATCCAGTGCAATTTTAGTCATGTCATAAATTCAGACTTTATTTTTCCAGCCTTAAGGACCTGTGATGGTCATTCCTTTATGATGTTGTCCATATCGCGATACTCCTGATACTTCTAAGGCCGATTTTTATATTGAGTTTATGATAAAAAATTACAAATACGTTTAGGGAGGGGTTACAATTGTGGAAACCGAGGTTTATTTCTTGTTGGCCTACATTCGTCAATTTCTTAACTCCAATCCATTTTGATTTAAGGTAGTAGTCATGTTTGTGTTCTTTTGAAGTTTTTGGTAGATAACAATTACCTCTGTTTTGTATTTATGTGTTCCCTTCATTTAAGTTCAGGGCATAATTGTGCTCATTACTCAGATCCCCAGGATTGAGGATTGGACCCGCCGTACAATAAATCCTGGTAAAGAGAACTGTTCTCAACGTGCTTACACTAGAAATAAAGTTTTGATCTGTAGTTGGGCGATTTTTTGCATAAAGCATGGTACTTTCTGTGGAGGTCCAACTGTTTGAATTGTGTGTAACTGTGAGAATTGTTCCTGACTTAAATACCTATTGCTGCTGCCAATTTCATGGTAGCTACCCCCTTCCCAAGTGTAATGTGAGTATGTGGCAGAGTTCACCAAAGTTTGGGTCCAGCACAAGTACTTTGGTGCATAGTTGAAAATTGTCGCATGTATACTCTTGCATTTATTTGTGTTGAAATGCTCTGCCATTCCAATTATAGACTCAATTGTTATTACTTTCGAAATGATATTTTGAATTTCATCGTCATCACTTTTATTTAATTTAAAGGGTTGACCAAATGGCAGGAGCTTTGTGGTGTATTTCCCCTACAAAGCTCTGTAATGTTGGAAGACTTTAGATTGTGTCCTACACTGTGTATGAATGTTACTGAAGTAGGGTTTAATAATCCATAATACCACTGTGTATGAATGTTACTGAAGTAGGGTTTAATAATCCATAATACCACCGTGACTTGATTTCATTGTCGTCACTTTTTGCGTTTTTCACTTTCATTTGCGTGTGCTTGCTCTTACTGATTTGGTCAGCAATTTTATACATTCCACTTTTGCGGAGAACGAAGCTTTGTTGTAAGTTAAACATTTCTTTAAAAGAATTCATGACACCGGGAAGTTGAGACATTTCCTTTCTCCTCCACCATGACCAGATATGGGGTATAGACACGCCTCTTTCGGCATTGCAGCCAACAACACTTTCTCATTTTCTGCCAAAAACGCTGGTTCCAACTTGGTTTACATTGCCCCTTCTAGCATGAGCCCCATCTTACATGAATTTTTTCAGCGACTATAAAGCTCCATCAAAAAGTGTCTCTCTGTTCATTCCTGTTAATACAAGCATTTTCTCATCTTTTGTTCTGTTTGACTTTCTCAAGAAAGTTCTGTTGGCTACCAAGCCACACTGGCATCACAAGTAATGAACATGCGGAAAGGTCCACCAAATCAGCTCTTTATCTTCCCATTTCAAATTTTAAAGTACTATAGACCAATTTTAAACCTATTTAAACATACATTAAACCCATCTGGCTATCAAAATGGAATGATGATGTTTTTAATGAATTGCATTCAATTAAGCCTACCGTCGGAGAATGGTACCCTTCTTACCGGGCCGTATGAAGAGAAGAAATTACAATTACACAAATCCGAATTGGTCATTCACACATAACACACTCCTGGCTCTTGGCTAAAGAAGATGCACCTGAATGTCTTCCATGCAATGTTTTTTTTACCATCAAACATCTATAACTTGATTGCATTTATTTTCAAAGACTGCTCAAAATATTTCAATGTCAACTCTCTTCATAAGCTTTTTGAAACTAAGGATTGAATTAATTCTTTCCTTTCTAAAAGAGATTGTAATTTACAATAAATTGTGAATCGTTACTCATTTAAAATATACATACCATTAACTCGTTACACATTATTTACATGTACTTAATATCACACATTCATCAAATACCATTAACTTTTTACAAATTTTATGTCTACTGTCCTTGATTCATTACAAATTCTTATGTATTTTTTATCAACAAAATACTTTTAAGCATGTGAATAATTCAATATACATATATCCATGTCATCATAATGCATGCTAAATTAACTTAGATGTCAATGCACCGTAATCACCATTCATTCATTCAAGGTCAAATAACTGTTAATAATAGATTCATGGTTCAATGTCCTTGTCATGCATGGCCTTGAAGCTGGTTATTGTTTGATTACATTTCGCAACATTTACATTTTTATTACCCCAGAACATCAAATTTGGAATTGTTTGAAGGTCTGAAGGGTAAAAGTTGCTAAACAGTGGATGTAGATTAGGGTTAGTGCAGAACATTTATGTACTTGTTGAAACTTGACATGAAATCCGATAGACAATTCTTCTTTTCCAGGTGCATATACATTGCATTGAACTCTTAAGAAAAGAAATAAAACATTTGGATTACATCTCTGATCACATTTGTGATAGCTTTTAAAGATGGAAAATCCTACCAAATATGATGCAATTTACATCGACGTATGAAATATCGGAAGCTTTATAACCAATAACAATATATCTCAATGAATTAATAGGATATAAAGCTTCTGATATTTCATATGTCAGTGTAAATTGCCTCAGAACTCAAACCATGCGTTTAGAACATCTCGATAGAAAATAGGCAACTTGAATGTCAGAGTAGGCAGACATTTGATAGAGTTTTATTCATGTAAAAAAAGATTTGTACCTAACTGGCCTCAGTTTCCAATTTGCATCACTGTTTTGCAAGAGTGAAAATGCCCATTTCTATTGGATTGACGTGATAAAACATTCCAAGTCAACCTATTCAGACCACCTTTATTTATTGGGCCTATCATGGTTTTTGTTTTTGATTTTCTTTTTTATTATACCATAGGAATCCAAATATCATTTTGTTTATCTCGTCTATTATATTCTTTGGTACTCTTAATGTTTGAAATAAGTACATGTATATATTTAGATATTTTGACTGTTTTTATAACAATAATTTTACCTTACCATTTTAAGTTCGGGTTCAATCAATTGTTAATAATATTTTTTGCAAGTTGTTATTTTCACATGTTTCCTTGTTATGACCAAAATGGATTCCATGAGCACTTCATTTGACCAATTGATATTTCCTATTTTTTCCTGCAAATGTTAAGTTTGACCTATCCAAAGACTTAATGTTTTATTTCTGTATAATTTAAAGCCTGAGTGTTCTTCAAAGGTTTAGACTATTTTAAAGGCACATTATTTATATTTTGGGCAAATAAGGGCCAGTCGTCTGCTAACTGTGTTAATTTTGTACCTTTATCAGGATACCCATAAATTCATTGTTTTGTCCAAGTCTGTATTATATCCTGACGCCATTGAAGTTGTGCCATTTTTGTAAAAATTTACTTATATAGTGAAGGTTCTGGAGATTTAAAGAACCTATTTAACACTTAACTTTTGAGTTTGTTGTGAAATGTTTTTTGCTTTGATAGAGTTTACATGGTAATGGAACACAAGGTCAACATGGAAGAGAAACAAGGAAATAAGCTTAAAGACTTAGAGTACTTTTGAAAGTTGTTTTTGTAGCCATTTTGTATTAGAGTTATTTTAAGTTTGCAAGAAATAACAGTTATTCTAAGTTCTAAGTGCTAAGTTGCATGATTGGTATACTATAAGGTTGTTTGTAACAAGTTAACAAGACCGTATAAATCTTACGAACTCTGCATCATTACTAACACATAGAAAAAAGAATAGCTGAAAGACAATGTTCTTACTTGAAATTTTGTGAAATCAGTTGTTGAAATAGGTATTAAGTCTGACAGAATCTACTGTGTTGCATGTGGAATGATTAGTCTGTTCAAGTATTTGGCTCCCAAAGTCAATGGGATTGGAGAAGCTAATAGGAATACAAATCACAATGGGTGTTTCTCATTTAAAGATCTGAATTAAATTATCTATTTTGTAAATGTATTCTTTACCTTTCAGTTTCAAATAAAATTGTTAAACTGTTTGCTTTGTTGCTTGAATTATTATTGATCACCTATTTACTTTATAAGAAATTCTATTTTCTGTGCTGAACAAGATTCCTTTCTCTTTAAGATAGATAACATTGTCACAGAGCAGTAAATGTATGTCTTAGAAATCCTAATAAATACAATAGGAATGAAAAAAAAAAGAAAGATAAATAATTCTTATGACAATGAAGTCCTGCTTTACCAGCTGATCTCGAATAAGTTTACTTTTACTCCACAACCTGTTAACATTTAGATGGTTTTACATAACATGACCTCATGAGCAAGTTATCCTTTTGTTGCAACACTCTGCAGGTTTTTAATGCTGTTTTGTTTAGTTGTTGAATATTTGTAATAAAGGGGTTTTAGTCTTGTTCGGCTCATTGCACTTGTCCAATAGTGCTGGAACCGACTTTATGCTTTTGCAAACAGGTCTGCATAGATTTATGTGTTATTTGCTTTTCAAACCCTTAAATGCCTGCTTACTTTTGATGAGGAAATATACTCAGAGTAGCAAACGGGTAAGATCACAGGCAAGGGGGCTCCTCTGGGTCCAACCTGTTTGCATAGGTATGAAGTCGGTTCCAGCACTTTAAGGGTTAACTTCCAGTCATTTTACCATAGGAATAGCAGACGACTTTAACATAGATGATACAGAGTTGATGATTATCATGTTAAAGCGAGTTCCAGTTAGCTCGCAGTAAGCGATCAGAACAGTACGAACGGTCTGTCCGCAATGGAGAATCACCAACACTAAATAAATCACATTAACCCGACAATGTTCATTACATGCTTGTAAAGAAAGGCAAACACGTGATACAAACAAACGATAGCATAATTACAACAATAGTTCTATATATATATAATACATCAAAAGGCAGACCTTTTCCACGGAGAAAACATATGATAAACGGCAATACTTATCTCACAAGATATGTTTTTTCATATCAATATAGCTATATGAGGGCTTATTGCTAGACGGCAATACTTATCTCACAAGATATGTTTGTTTCATATCAATATAGCTATATGAGGGCTTGTTGCAAGACGGCAATACTTATCTCACAAGATATGTTTGTTTTATATCAATATAGCTTTATGAGGGCTTATTGCTAGACGGCAATACTTATATCACAAGATGTGTTTGTTTCATATCAATATAGCTATATGAGGGCTTATTGCTAGACGGCAATACTTATCTCACAAGATATGTTTGTTTTATATCAATATAGCTATATGAGGGCTTATTGCAAGACGGCAATACTTATCTCACAAGATATGTTTGTTTCATATCAATATAGCTATATGAGGGCTTATTGCTAGACGGCAATACTTATCTCACAAGATATGTTTGTTTCACATCAATATAGCTATATGAGGGCTTATTGCTAGACGGCAATACTTATCTCACAAGATATGTTTGTTTTATATCAATATAGCTATATGAGGGCTTATTGCTAGACGGCAATACTTATCTCACAAGATATGTTTGTTTCATATCAATATAGCTATATGAGGGCTTATTGCTAGACGGCAATACTTATCTCACAAGATATGTTTGTTTTATATCAATATAGCTATATGAGGGCTTATTGCTAGACGGCAATACTTATCTCACAAGATGTGTTTGTTTCATATCAATATAGCTATATGAGGGCTTATTGCTAGACGGCAATACTTATCTCACAAGATATGTTTGTTTCATATCAATATAGCTATATGAGGGCTTATTGCTAGACGGCAATACTTATCTCACAAGATAGGTTTGTTTCATATCAATATAGCTATATGAGGGCTTATTGCTAGACGGCAATACTTATCTAACAATATATGTTTGTTTCATATCAATATAGCTATATGAGGGCTTATTGCTAGACGGCAATACTTATCTAACAATATATGTTTGTTTCACATCAATATAGCTATATGAGGGCTTATTGCTAGACGGCAATACTTATCTAACAATATATGTTTGTTTCACATCAATATAGCTATATGAGGGCTTATTGCTAGACGGCAATACTTATCTCACAAGATATGTTTGTTTCATATCAATATAGCTATATGAGGGCTTATTGCTAGACGGCAATACTTATCTCACAAGATAGGTTTGTTTCATATCAATATAGCTATATGAGGGCTTATTGCTAGACGGCAATACTTATCTAACAATATATGTTTGTTTCATATCAATATAGCTATATGAGGGCTTATTGCTAGACGGCAATACTTATCTAACAATATATGTTTGTTTCACATCAATATAGCTATATGAGGGCTTATTGCTAGACGGCAATACTTATCTAACAATATATGTTTGTTTCACATCAATATAGCTATATGAGGGCTTATTGCTAGACGGCAATACTTATCTCACAAGATATGTTTGTTTCACATCAATATAGCTATATGAGGGCTTATTGCAAGACGGCAATACTTATCTCACAAGATAGGTTTGTTTCATATCAATATAGCTATATGAGGGCTTATTGCTAGACGGCAATACTTATCTAACAATATATGTTTGTTTCATATCAATATAGCTATATGAGGGCTTATTGCTAGACGGCAATACTTATCTAACAATATATGTTTGTTTCACATCAATATAGCTATATGAGGGCTTATTGCTAGACGGCAATACTTATCTCACAAGATATGTTTGTTTCATATCAATATAGCTATATGAGGGCTTATTGCTAGACGGCAATACTTATCTCACAAGATAGGTTTGTTTCATATCAATATAGCTATATGAGGGCTTATTGCTAGACGGCAATACTTATCTCACAATATATGTTTGTTTTATATCAATATAGCTATATGAGGGCTTATTGCTAGACGGCAATACTTATCTAACAATATATGTTTGTTTCATATCAATATAGCTATATGAGGGCTTATTGCAAGACAAGTCCCATAACTCTTGGGAAGGACTTACGTTTATCTCGCTCTAAAATGTCAGTTGAGTGAAATACAATTTATTCTTTTCCCGTCGAAAATAGTTTTCAGCTCACCGACTCATAAATTCACAAATAGAATTTCAAGAGTAGTGTTTTATTCAGAAATTGAAATCGTTGTAATCAAATAAACAATGGTTCGATGAGACTTATTACTCCTTTTCTTGAAATGCTTTCAGGGAAATATATTTAAGTTTTCAAATATTGCTCGTGTTAGTGAAACAGTGTTGATATATTGTCTATTGTCTGCTTGGGCATACAACAGTAAAAGGTCATTAAACATGGCGATTATAACGATGTATAGGTACGCAATCTGGTACGTTGCTCAAATCACTGCATCTAAAGCGAGCCGCGAAATCAGCTTACAATCTATCAAACTGCCATTCCCTTGAATGTACAGGGTCGGTTATCAAGCTACGAAAACACCCTGGGTAAAATTTAGAAGTTTGATCATGCGTTTTCTTCTTATGAACTGTTTAGGCAAAATGGTAAACTGTTATTTACATTTGAAAAGAAGTGACTGCTTCAAATTGACAATAACAAAAAACGTCAAATTAGAAATTATAAATCAATGGCATTTTTAGGTCACCTGACACAAAGTGGTGAGCTATTGGGCTGTCCGTCGTCATGCGTCCGTCCGTCGTCATGCGTCCGTCCGTCGTCATGCGTCCGTCCGTCGTCATGCGTCCGTCCGTCGTCATGTGTCCGTCCGTCGTCAACACTTTCTTTAAACGATTTCTTCTCTGCAACTGTTGTGTTTGTGTGTTTGTGTAAACAAACGAGATGCGCTTAATAAGTTCAGTGGCTTCTTTTATTACAATGGAACACAAACATCCAATAGCTAACATGTAACTAACTTTACTCGTAGTATATAACTAACAAAGGTCAGAGGTAAACATACATTCTATGCATGACCTGGGCGGGGCATTGGTATACATCGCATAGAAAGTAGGCATGTCTTAACACACTTATTGGCAATATCCAAATACACAGCAGAAAACACTTGTAGCTATGTGCCCACTCTCGGCATAAATGATCCTTAGGAGGCCGTGTACCAAAATTTCTCAAATAGTTGCATGCTTACATGTTTGTATGTAGCATCATCCAATGTTCGTCAACATTCAAATTATGACCCCCCGGGCCAAAAACGGCCCCGTCCTAGGAACTTATCAGTTTTACATAGGCTTACTAAACAAAATTTTTAAAATCCTCTTTTCTCGATCCATAAGACCTTGAGCTTTGATATTGAGTGTGGAGCAACATCTACTGGTCGTCTACCCTACCAATCCTGAAATATGACCCCAGGCCAAAGACGGCCCCACCCTAGGGGCTTATCAGTTTTACATATCCTTGTATAAGACTATCTTTCAAATCCTCTTCTCTCGATCCACAAGACCTTGAGCTTTGATATTGAGTGTGGAGCATCATCTACTGATTACTAGTCATTACTACCGTTCCTAAATGGTCACTCACTATGGAATTATCCGTTTTACATAGCTGTACATGTATATACATAAAACTTCATCTCTCTTGTTGCCCTCTATCAATAGTGGTATTGTTCAAAGCATGACGCCTGGCCATTCACCTCACTGCTTTCCTTTCTCCATCCGCTCGTTCGCTTTCTCTTCCCATCCACCTAACCGCTTTCCTTTCTCCATCCGCTCGTACGATTTCCCTTCCCATTCACCTCACTGCTTTCCTTTCTCCATCCGCTCGTACGCTTCCCCTTCCCATCCACCTAACCGCTTTCCTTTCTCCATCCGCTCATACGCTTTCCCTTCCCATTCACCTCACTGCTTTCCTTTCTCCATCTGCTCGTTCGCTTTCCCTTCCCATCCACCTAACGGCTTTCCTTTCTCATTCCGCTCGTACGCTTCCCCTTCCCATCCACCTAACCGCTTTCCTTTCTCCATCCGCTCGTACGCTTCCCCTTCCCATTCACCTCACTGCTTTCCTTTCTCCATCCGCTCGTTCGCTTTCCCATCCACCTAACCGCTTTCCTTTCTCATTCCGCTCGTACGATTTCCCTTCCCATTCACCTCACTGCTTTCCTTTCTCCATCTGCTCGTTCGCTTTCCCATCCACCTAACCGCTTTCCTTTCTCATTCCGCTCGTACGATTTCCCTTCCTGTCCACCTAAACGCTTTCCTTTCAACATACGCTCGTACACTTCCCCATCCCATTTATCTAACTGATTTCCTTTCAACATACACTCGTACGCATCCCCTTCCCATTCACCTAACCGCTTTCCTTTCAACATACGCTCGTACGCTTCCCAATCCCATTCACCTAACTGCTTTCCTTTCAACATACACTCGTACGCATCCCCTTCCCATTCACCTAACCGCTTTCCTTTCAACATACGCTCGTACGCTTCCCAATCCCATTCACCTAACCGCTTTCCTTTCAACATACGCTCGTACGCTTCCCCATCCCATTCACCTAACCGTTTTCCTTTCAACATACGCTCGTACGCTTCCCAATCCCATTCACCTAACTGATTTCCTTTCAACATACACTCGTACGCATCCCCTTCCCATTCACCTAACCGCTTTCCTTTCAACATACGCTCGTACGCTTCCCAATCCCATTCACCTAACCGCTTTCCTTTCAACATACGCTCGTACGCTTCCCCATCCCATTCACCTAACCGTTTTCCTTTCAACATACACTCGTACGCATCCCCTTCCCATTCACCTAACCGCTTTCCTTTCAACATACGCTCGTACGCTTCCCCATCCAATTCACCTAACTGCTTTCCTTTCTCCATCCGCTCTTACGCTTCCCATTGCCATTCACCTAACTGCCTTCCTTTCAACATACGCTCGTACGCTTCCCTTCCCATTCACCTCACTGCTTTCCTTTCAACATACGCTCGTACGCTTCCCCATCCAATTCACCTAACTGCTTTCCTTTCTCCATCCGCTCGTACGCTTCCCATTGCCATTCACCTAACTGCCTTCCTTTCAACATACGCTCGTACGCTTCCCTTCCCATTCACCTAACTGCTTTCCTTTCAACATACGCTCGTACACTTCCCCATCCCATTTATCTAACCGCTTTCCTTTCAACATACGCTCGTACGCTTCCCAATCCCATTCACCTAACCGTTTTCCTTTCAACATACACTCGTACGCATCCCCTTCCCATTCACCTAACCGCTTTCCTTTCAACATACACTTGTACGCTTCCCCATCCAATTCACCTAACCGCTTTCCTTTCAACATACACTTGTACGCTTTCCCATCCCATCCATCTAACCGCTTTCCTTTCAACATACGCTCGTACGCATCCCCATCCCATACACCTAACCGCTTTCCTTTCAACATACGCTCGTACGCATCCCCTTCCCATTCACCTAACCGCTTTCCTGTCAACATACACTCGTACGCATCCCCATCCCATACACCTAACCGCTTTCCTTTCAACATGCGCTCGTACGCTTCCCCTTCCCATTCATCTAACCGCTTTCCTTTCAACATACACTCGTACGCTTCCCCATCCCATACACCTAACCGCTTTCCTTTCAACATACGCTCGTATGCATCCCCATCCCATACACCTAACCGCTTTCCTTTCAACATACGCTCGTACACTTCCCCATCCCATACACCTAACTGATTTCCTTTCAACATACGCTCGTACGCTTCCCCTTCCCATTCATCTAAATGCTTCCCTTTCAACACACGCTCGTACGCATTCTCATCCAATTCATCTAGCGGCTTTCCTTTCAACATACGCTCGTACGCTTTCCCATCCAATTCACCTAACCGCTTAACTTTCAACATACGCTTGTACGCTTTCCCATCTCATTCACATAACTGCTTTCCTTTCAACATACGCTTGTACGCTTTCCCATTCCATTAACCTAATCGCTTTCCTTTCTCCATCTGCTTGTACACTTTCCCCTCATCCACTCGAATGCTTTCTCTTTTCATCTATTCATGTGCTTTCGCTTCTCATCCACTCATATGCTTTCTCTTCTCATCCACTTGTAGGCTTGTACACTTTCCCCTCATCCACTCGAATGCTTTCTCTTTTCATCTATTCATGTGCTTTCGCTTCTCATCCACTCATATGCTTTCTCTTCTCATCCACTTGTAGGCTTTCCCCTCTCATCCACTTGTATGCTTTCTCTTCTCATCCACTCTTATGCTTTCTCTTCTTATCCACGTGTATGCTTTCCCCTCTCATCCACTCGTCACCTTTCCCTTCTTATCCGCTTGTATGCTTTCCCTTCTCATCCACTTGTATGCTTTCCCCTCTCATCCACTCGTAAGCTTTCTCTTCTCATCCACTCTTATGCTTTCCCTTTTCATCGGCTTGTATGTTTTCTCTTCTCATCCACTCTTATGCTTTCTCTTCTCATCCGATTGTATGCTTTCTCTTCTCATCCACTCGTAAGCTTTCCCTTTTCATCGGCTTGTATGTTTTCTCTTCTCATCCACTCTTATGCTTTCTCTTCTCATCCGATTGTATGCTTTCTCTTCTCATCCACTCGT